>OY759229.1:18892700-19202700 GCA_963662185.1 Eilema griseolum | reverse complement strand
AAGAGTGCATCCTGCATTCGTTATGAGGTCGCACTGCTAGCGGAGCTGGCAACCACAATAATTAATTTACGATATATACATAATTACGGGCGGGGGGGGCTTTCCACAGTTAAAAAAAGGTGACATCCACCCCCATATTCAGTCTGCAACCGCGCCTGCCGCTAGCGCCAGTTTAGATGCAGATTAGTTCTTTAAGTAGAATTTACGTTGGAAATAACCAAATATTCGCAAAAATATATGTTTCATTCGAAAAGCTGATGGACGAAAGTCAATCTTATTTGGGATCTTAGACCATTAGTTTTTGGTCAATGCAGCCATCTGTCGTATACGCTGTCAGTAAGGCGGAGCTTCTTCATAAACTGGTCATAACTGACGCAAGGCAGATTGAGTTCAGCGTGAGCTAAGTATTGTCTGATAATAATTGACTTGAATTGATTGTCGTCAATATAAATTATTGCAGTAATACCTCTATTTAGTAGGTACTATAGTTACCTTATGAATTATAATGACGACAATCAATGATTAGCGTAGGTACCTAGGTATATTCAAATACATGCAAGTTGAGTTTTAAGTTTGTTTTAAATTAGCTCACTGCTGGATATAGGCCTCTCCCAATGTTTGACAATGTGCGCCATTGCTCCTTCGCCTCCCACATTCAGTCGTGGAATCGACACCACAACCACTTTCGGGTCGTCAGTCCATCTGGCTAGGGAGCGTCCCGCCTTTCGTGTGCCTTCTCGCGGTCTCCACTCTAGGATTAGTTTGCTCCAACGGCCATCGGTCCTTTGTCAAATGTGGTCAATCCACCGCCACTGCAGTTTGCTTATCTTGCATTGCCAGCTATCTTGGCGATATTAGTTCATTGTCGGATGACCTCATTGAGAATAATATTCTTGAACAATTTCGAGTGTTGACCCATTGATGTCAATCGATCTCTGAGTGACGTATTTATTCAGCAAAACCTCAGTTTTGTCCAAGTTCACACCAACGCATCGAGAGGCATCGTCGGTCTTCTGTACAATTTGTTGAACAGTATGGATGTGTTCTACGTCGCTGTGATTTTTTCGAAACCCGTATTTTTCCGATGGCTGGGACTCGTCGAACTTTGTGACGACTTTCGAGAACAACACTTCTACTTAGACATGAATCAGGAGTGAGATGAAGGTATGTAATTCTTCAGCAAGGCCTTGTCGTCTTTTTGACAAACAGCATCACCGAACTCCCGGTTCATGCCCTAGCATAGCCCTGCTAGTTGACAAAATTGAAGAGGCTCGCTTTTTTTTAATTGTTCAGTACTAGTAATATCACTATCTAATATTAGCGGCGATACCTTACCAGTAGTAGGTAGTGCCAGTATTTGTAGGCGATCGGCCAAACAATCAATGGCTGATAGGTTGAAAAAGCGATTTTCTTGTCATTTGTTATTAATAAAGAGATGTGTTTGGAGGAAGTTTGCGTTTTAGCATCAACTGATCGATCAACAGGTATATCGACGTCCCGATAAAGTTCCCTAGTGCCCGAACATCTTTATCGGAGTTTGCGAGGAGTTTCCCCATGTGTGAGCCGTGTGTGTGTGTCTGTCGTCGGTCTTACGTAATAATGGGGAGTCTGTTGCAATATAGGTACCGGAAGCTTTAATTGGTCCTTACCACTCGAGCTGAGTCATACTATCTCATCTATATCTAAACTTTGACACTAAAGTCACAGCTAATTGTTACATATTTCTAGAACATTTTTTAGTACTTACTTATTTTATTACGAGGCGATGATGGTATTTTTATCCGACTATGGCGATGTATGTATGTATATAGGTTCAACTGTTTCCTCCTAGCTCCTCAACTACTTATTAGAACTGGAACAAATGAAGTATCATTAGAACCGTCTTGGTCATCCGCTGGTTATAGGCTATATGACGTGTCACTAAATCTGATGTGGCGCCATCTAGTCATAGGTCATAAAGTACTGTGTCAAAAAATAAACTTGGGTTATAGACGCCGTATTTAATATCACCTGAAAGGGCTTGATTAGCACTTTACAAATATGTAAAAATTATAGCCGTTGCTTGTTCTATAATACTCTAAATTTAAAAAAAAAACGTTTAGAACTGAAACCCGACTACAAAATCCCGCTCTCTAACAAAACAATACATTATAGGGAAAAGTGACATACGACCACGGCTATCCTTGATATTTTCTTGTTTAATGCTTTTTAAAGCGTGATTTTGTAGTTTTTTTTGTATATCACTTAGGTGGCAGTCAATCACACGGCCCACCTGTAGTCAGGTATCAGTTTTAAACTTAATTTTCAACGCACTGGATGCGTGAAAGCGTCACACCATAGTCCAACATAGTCACACAATGGATAATACAGTCTCATGAATGATGTGTGACGGACTGTTTTTATATCGGAATATCCTAGTTCTATTATGAACTTTAATAAAGTAAACGCTAAGATGAAAAAGCACGAATTTTGATAATATCTTCCTGTCTAAACCAAACAACTATCCCCAAAACAGTGAATAAACTACTTTAAAATATTATTGTATATGTACAAAAGACAAAAAATATTATTGTCTTTAAATTCTCCTTAGTGGAATCCACGAATAGAGCAATCCTAATAAGCTAACATTTACTCCAAATCATCACTTCGATATTGTGATCGTCGTATGGGTTGATTGCTTGACTACGATGAGCATAACGCGGTAAGTACTTTAGGAAAAATGTATCTACACTTAAGGAAAACCTAGCCTGGTTATAAACCGCAACGTGAATATTAATCAGCTAGGTGGTTTAGCAGTAGATTTTTGGTTTTGACCTGTGGTGGGCAAGTTGACAATGAGGCCTGGTGCTAAGAGGTGACGGACTAATTGCACCTAAGTCAGAGACCGCGCGTTTGGCCCAGGCTCAATGGAAGTATCTGTATGGCGGTTCTAATTGACCGATTTGACCAATTGCAAGATCTTTCAAACGGAAAAAGCACATCGAAAAAATTCGTTCAATAGTTTTTACGTCCATCGTGAACAATCATTTCCAGTTAATAATTAGGTATATAATATAATATTATGGAAGAAATCGCTTCAGCGATAAGGTCGCCCATTGTACATTAAACTGTATATGCATGTTACCTATTTGTCTCAGCTGTAAATGTATTGGTGTACAATAAAGTATTATCTATCTATCTATCTATATCTACTATAAGCCGCGTGGTTTCCGGCAGAGTAGAATTCGGACCTTCCCATCTCTTCCCATGCGGTGTCGTACAAAGCGACTAAGGGACATGGCAGTTTAACATCAAACAGATATATAAAACCCAGACTCCGCCTAAGATACATGACTGAGTCAACAATAGTGCCCGGAAAACGGCAATAGGCTCACCACCTATTACGTGAGATCGACAGGGTTGGGCAGTATTTCAATTACTTGTATTTAAAATACGTATCCTTAAAATGTAATTTGTAATTAGTATTTTAAATACCTGAGGTCGAGGTATTTTGTAATTAGGTTTTTGAAATACTTGAGGTTTCAAAATACATTTTAAGAAAATACGATATTAAAGTAGCACTAGTGAAGAAGATGACGCACGACTGCCTTTTGTACCGTTGCACCTAGTCGCGTCTTTTAACGTTGCATCAAATACACTTAAAGATACGACACGAGGGACGTTTTGCTACATAAACGGGAATTAACTTGTCGTGGCCCTATAGCGCCCAGCGTAAATGAAATCGACGTGCCCGAGGAAACTTGGGTGAAACTAGAGCGGTCCGTTAGTAGACTAGGGAAGCGGGTCCTCATCTGAAAGGCGGGGCACTCGGACGATCGCCGCCTGCCTACTGGTGTGTAATATAACTCGACGACTGTGTGCAAGCTCTTTGAAAGAAATATTGCTTAGTCCCTCGTCGAGCACTTCTCTAGGGGTCACTCCACCGTCAATGCCATCTTGCGCATGAGGATTGCGGTCGCCCGGGGCGTGGTGATGTTGGCAGCCTCCTTGGGACATATTCAACGCGTTCGACACCTTGCCCTGGAGTTTAATTAGTCACGAAGTACCTTTCTACCTTCACCGCATTGTCAGGGCGTACCTGATGGAGAGACTCATTTACCCAACCGTGACTGAGAACCGTGGTCAGCGAGATATATCGTGAGGTATTCTGCAGGGATCAGACCTGAGGCCTATGGCCCTATATGGGTGTTCAATCTGGACGAGCGGAGACCCTGAAGGACTGCATTGCGCAACCGTTGCGACAACCGTAGCGGATGATGACTAACAGGATCTTCAGGGGGTACCGCCCAGCGGCGGTGAGACCCGTCATAGAGGACCGGCTAGAGAGACCACACGGGGCCTCGCGTACGCAGGTGATCTGGAATGGAAATGAGTGTTTCGGGAATTACCTGCTCCTTCTCTTTCCGACTATCTCTAGAAGGAGCCAACGAGGACTGCACTCGCTGATCGAGTGCCCGGTGTGAGAGATGCCGAGGCGGGTCCTCGTAGCGACCGTAGGGTAGGGAGTCCTCTCGCCCAGCGCAATGCTCTGGGTTATGGTGCGCAGCGCAAGCGCATAGGCTGCCGCCGCCTTCTTTAGCGAGCAAGTAATACTCAAGTATGAGACGGGGAAGCGGGTTCTGAGGAGGCTCAGGTATCTTCCGTCCCGCGAAGCTTGCAAAGCGCGTTATAATGCTTGCAATGCGCCAGACTAATGCAATAGCGGTGAGTAGGGTAGCCAGAGCTCACTGGAGAATTTGTGCTGTCGGTGGGATGACTAAAGGCTTGTCGTGCTTTGTCCTCTACACTGACAGCACAGAAACTCTGTGTTTAACAGGGTCGGCAGCGCGAGTGTGGCTCCTCTGGTGTTACACACGTCCATAGGCCACGGTAACCACTTTCCATCAGGTGCGCCGTGCGCTTGTCTGCCACCTAATTTGTATTAAAAAAAAATTGACATACCGCGGTTCTCAGTCACGCTTGGAGGACACGGCGGTATTTCCGCCCAATTGAGCAGTCCGACTGGGGAAGTACCTCCGCCCTACAGAATACCGCGGTTATAATAACTTCGTGTTGTGTTCCCAGCGGTGAGTAGGGTAGCCAGAGCTCACTAGAGAATTTGTGCTGTCAGTGGGCAGATTAAGGACTTGTCCTGCTTTGTCTTCTACGCTGACGGCACAGAAACTCTGTATTTACAAGGTTGGCAGCGCGACTGTGACTCCTCTGGTGTTACAAACGTCCATAGGCCACGGTAACCACTTTCCATCGGGTGGGCCGTGTGCTTTTCTGCCACCTAAGTGAAATAAAAAAAAAACCCAATTCGGGCATCGGAGGTCGCACACCACTCTGTGACCTTCTTCCTCCATGAGCCCGAGCCTGGGTACAAGTTGACCCACCTGCAGAATCAGTTTAAGACGGTTGTAGTGTGTCCGTACCTCTATCCGGGGCAAGATGGGGACAGCCATTGATGTTCGCATGGTAACCGAGACGGACAAAAACGCCAGACTAATGCAAATAGCATATAAAAATGCATACAAATATTTGCACTAAGCGAGAACGAACCCGTGCTTACTACGTAGCAGTCGAATGCACTACCGCTGTTCCACAGACTCTCGATTTTAATCGGTCCGAGTCCGATATAACCACCCCTGCCAGGAAATTAAATCCAGCCAATTAAATCGAGGGTTCGAATTATGGCCATTACACTATCAACGTGAACCCACTCCACTCCCAGCACAAACAATTTAGTTCAGTTGAGGGGTTAGAGGTAATATTAGTAATTTTGTTTTGTTCTTTATTTAGAAAAAGACAAAAAGAACCAGACGAAGTATACAGAAGAAGTATTTTGTAATTTGTATTTTGAATTTTATATTTCAAATACCTTACTTAAAAATTATTTGTATTTTGTATTTTAATTACTTGCTGTTACAGTATTTTGAAATTTGTATTTCAATTACAGAAAAGTATGTATTTTGCCCAGCCCTGGGGACCGAATACAATGATTGGTGAAATGTATTTCTAAATTATGGGTGTTAATTTACCTCTGCCCAACACTCTAGGGATAAAGGCGTGATTAGGTTACATATACCTAATCACGCCTTGTCGCGCCACTAATCACGCCACTGTATGTTTATCTATTATTAATACGTGAAGCGAAAATCTTGGATCCCTTTTTACGAAAAATGAAAAAAGGGGAGTAAGATATTGATAGTTTATACGAAAGAGCCTAATTTTTTTTAATCGCCCATTTAAATACATTATTTTTGTTAAAATAAACTTTACGCACATATTATGTTCACAGCTGACGGAAAAAAGTGATATAAAAACAATACGTCAATAGTAAGAATGTGTTAAGTGTGTTAACTTAGTATTATTATTGATAAATTAATAGGTGAAGCGATAACTTTGTACCACTTTTTACGAGAATTGCACGGACTCTGTACGAATTTTCCCACACATTGTTAGTATGTGACTAACCTGAGAGTAAATACTTAATGTTATTTGTCCATAGTCTTATAGTCTTACATACTAAAAACAGTATCTTAAAAACATATAATCTTAAGATATAAAAATGAAGGATGAAGCCTTGGCGAAATCTTAGACTATAAAAGTTTATGACAATAGACCTTTAATAATGTTCAAACTTATGTTTTAATTAATTGTGGTTGAATTTCGACCACAGGGCGACCGCAAGTATAGATAGATAGATAGATGTATCTACAAACAAAATCTACAGCGCAATACCGTCGTATACTCCTAACAGGAGGTCTAATTAGTCTCGCAGCTAGTCGGTGCACCTGTTAAACTACGGACGAGGCGCTGGCGTAACAACGTACCCCAGGTTCCAAATTGTAAACATTGGGCGCTACCAGTAGATCACTAATAGGATAACGGTGAATGATGCGCGCTTACCAGCGGAGTAATATTCAAGGGACACTCCTCTTCACGTGGATGTAGCATAAAGTGTTTAGGAGATTGTGGCTAGTTGTTGGGAATAAATTCCCTCCATATAAGGGACTGAAAAACATTGTTGACGAACATTATGATGAATACAGTCTGCCTGCCTTGTCAGGAATAAAGTAGGCGTTAAGTATGTAGTTAATCATTTAAGCTAAACTTCGGAGACAATTACAAATGGACTGAAAGTAGGTACTAATTTAGGCTGGGTTCTTAAACAAAGAATATCGGCCGGATATCTACGGGTCACCATCATCATCTTAGCGTTGGTCCCGGCTGCATCGTTGGCTCTCTCCTTGAAGTTAATTAATCAATAAGCTGATCACTGCTGGACATATACCTCTCCGAATGTTGGGAGGCTTAGCCTACTGTTTCCACACTGTCCAGACGGGTTGGTACAGGGTTTTATTTCGAGTTTTCCTTCTCTCGCAGTGATATCGTCTGCGTATTTTGCCGTTAGTCACCTCTTACCACACCCTTCGGATGAGACGAGGTAGTGATTCTTATATTCTTTTTCCGTCACCACACGAATCTCTTTGAAGTCCGGGGTGCATTTTCTAGCCTTTTTCCTTTTCCAAGTTTGCAGGATTCATGCGTTTGACTTAACGTCCTCTGTGTACTGAGTTCCAGGTGACGCCGGCTCAGGCCTCGAAGATCTTGGTGAATACTCGCTTTGTAACATGTCACCGCGTAACGCTGGTTAGTACTGACCTTAACTACCTTAACAAGTGCACAACATTAATTACATCTGAATGGAAACTTTCATCCAGTACCCTAACTACGACGAATAATTGCACATAAATATGTAAATAGCTCTACAACTGAACCAAAATCTTCCGCGGCCCGACCGTCATTTCAGTGATTTTCCAGTTACCGTGAAAGACAGGCGGTAATGATCGTAATTATCGCCTCTTACCGTTAAAATCCCTAATTCTTCAATAACTTCGAAATTATTCAGAAAATATCGTTGGCCTACTAAGATTTGTGCTACCTACTCTTCTTAGAATTTTGAGTTTGTTATGACGCTTTGTGTGCCGTAAGTCGTAACGATAGAGCGATCGACTGCTTTGACAGAGGACAGCGGATTTGATACCCGTTCAGTGAAATTGTTAGTAGGTACTTAGGTATTTTGTAAAGCAGTATTATTTAACCAAATGACTAATATACCCTCTATTTGTTTGGGTTCACGTTAGTGGTATCCATCGGGATTCGAACGAGGAGTCTAATGATCTACATAATATACCTATTGGTCAAAGATATAACCAACCTTCTTCTTAACCCAGTTAGGTAATTAGGTACAATTAATTACATCAATGTACCAGTCAAAACAGCGCTGTGTGTTTTCAAGGTTATGATAATCCTTTCCACAGCTCGTGGAGATATTTTCAGTGGCGAGCTTTAGTCATCGCAACACGTTAGGTATTGTTACATAACAATTCGGGATATCCTATAATGTTGCCCGCGGCTCCGCTCCCGTACAATTTTGATCCAGTAAACTATTATTCGTGCGGAAATCACCTCGGGTACCAACCACGACGGCCCACGGGAGTGGTTGTGTTGGAACCAGCCATGAGGCGAAGATGGGTTTGTGACCTCTGGTAGTCAGAGGAATATGTGATACGCCTTCGAGCTGCCTTCGACAGGACCGCTCCCGTGGCTGCTGGTAGTATTTGCCATAAACGGCAGCTAGGTGCTATGGTCTCCGTTGCCTAGGGTGCATCGCATGGAGGTTCCGGACCGCGCACCCCGATCCCGTTCCCACACGTTGCGGAGGGCCTTGGTTTCGGTTGTGAAATACTTCGAACTCCCGTTTCGTCCATGTCGGCAATTTAAGACTTTTCAAATATTGTACTGGTTGATTTATTGCCATTTATAATTTCTTAATATCTTTTAAATTGGTTGTCAGATTTCTTTATTTGAAAAGTAATCAACTGGTGCTGAAGCAGTCTCGAATACAAAATAATTTATTCGATTTATGTGGATAAGAATTAATAATTATTTATAAAAAAATAAAAAACCCGACTGTTGTCCATTTACCAAACCGAAAGAAATTTAATGGGTACCAAACTTTTCAGTTATGATATACCTACCTAACATTTTGATACCCTACTAAATAAATTTGAGACATTTTTGTTGTATATCATTTTGTTCTATAATTAATAGTCTTGGCAGCGCACGTGATATAAGGATAAAAGTAATTTTTTACACTTAGGGTTAATTTATTGGAGTTTTACTATTTTTTCGAAAATGTAATACAGTCTATGTTAATCAGTAATAATGTAGCTTTCTAAATAGTAAAAGAATTTTTGAAATCGGTTCAGTAGTTTGAGTTTTTCAATACACACAAAAATACAAATATTTCCTCTTTATAATATTTAGTATTGATATAGACTAGTATAAATAATATAATCGATTTATCAACAAATGATTTTAAGTCTTGTTTCCGTAGCTAGAGCTATCTGAACGATGAAAATTACCTTCTGGCAAAGACTTAAGTAAGCACTTTTTTTTCGTGCGGGAATCCCTATAACCCCGTCAGCTAACGGACGTATAAGGTCTTGCTTGACTTTTATGGGAGCGACGCCAAGCTATCCTTGATAACCATTGAATCTAGGGTAAACTATTTTACTTGGAAATGTTAGTTAATGCGTCGTAAACGTAAACGTCTGTTACTTTTTTACCCGACTACGGCGAAGCCAAGGGAGGCTTGTGATTTTGACAGGTTATGTACCTATGTATGTTTGTAGGTTCATCTGCTCCCTCATAGCTCCTCAACTACTTATTTGACAATTAAGGTACAGTTATAGAAGCGTCTTTGTCCGCTGGTTATAGGCTACATTACTTGTCCCTGAATCTTATACGGCGCCCTCTAGCGGTCATAAAGGACTGTGTTCAAAAATAAATTTGAGATAAATGTGCTCTGTAAAAATGAAAGGGCTTAATTAGCGCATTGCAAATATATTTAAATTATAGTTCTTGCTTGCCCCAAAATATTATATATAAAAAATTTGGTTTAAAGACTAAAACCCAACTACTGAAAATACACGCTTTGAAAAGTATTGAACCAGACAATATCACATATCTACTTACTCTAACAAAACCTACCATGTAAAAGTGGCATGCGACCACTGCTATTCTGGAACATGGCAAATGTAAAAAAATGATACCTATTTGAAACAGATGTGATTGTAATTTGTAAGTATGTAGGTAAGTAATACTAGTGAAGGAGGAGGCGGGGCGAGAGCGGCAGCGGGGACGTAGGAGGATCACAAGCTAAACTGCCCGCGTACTGAGGCAACTCAAGCGTCGGAGGTCGACGAATGACTTCCGCCCCTAATGAGCGCAGGCCTGGAGGTGACGGGTGGAGCCACCTGTCACCCTGGCAGAAGCAGACTGCCCGCCGTTTCCGGGGACGAGTTGGGGACGTTGTGGTCCCCACCCTCGAGGAGAGGGCCAGATCGAGAGAGATGGCTCTCGGTCGGGTGCGAGGGATATACCTGTTAACCTCACCTTCGGCAACCAAAAACGACCCACAGGCGTTGTGCGTTTTAGTCGGTTCGAGTCTGACATAATCCGTGGGGATATTACGCACGTGAAAAAAATGGGGGTGCTTACTTCGGAACCTATCCATGGTGCACCCTGGGCAACGAAAACGGCAGCGCCTCTCTGCCAGGGGAGGCTCGGCAGTCTGCAGCTTATGGCAAAAAAAATAAGGTCGAAACGTAAACAGACCCGTTGCTCGAAATTTTTTCATGTGGAGAGTGAATCGCACATTGGAGAGCAGGCAAGTGGCGTTTGGTTCTCTGAGCGCAGCCAGGGGCATGGCAATTGACAGGTGTGGTTACAAATCACAATTCGTTATAGTCCGCTGAGTTTCTTGCCTGAATCTTCTCAGTATATGGGGCCGGGTTGCGTAATGGTTTCCACCCCAGACCATTACGTATTTGAGTGTTTGGAATCCTATTAATACCATCGGGGCCCAAACCAATCTCACCTGCTAGTCGTCGTAGCTTCAGTACCTTGACGTAATTAATAAGTAAAATAATTCAAACTTAAAATACGCAATTGGCTCCCGGGATCTGTTGTGGAGAAGACCTAGGATGCAAATGGGATCACCGCTAAAACAATTATGATAACCATATTTCATCACCATCACATTTCAATGATATTTCAACAACAAACCATTTGAGTTAATATTATATGATGAAGCGAATGAGGAAATAAATAACATAAAAATAATAATGGTTAACTATGAATAATAAAAATAAGACATTAAAACCGTACGTGCTTTGAATTCGGGGGGAAAATCATTGTAAATGATATACTTAATGACGTCAATGAGAAATCCTTGATGTGGTCAGGACTCGCCGCAGGCTTTATGGTGCAGGGTGCAGGCTTTAGGCGCACGCGCATGCTGTCTGTGACGTCACCTGCGCCTGCGCGGTTATAACAGCGCCCAAGCGGAACCGCGCACTCATTCGCTCGACTGCGCGCACACCGCGCACCTCGCGTCACCTGGACCACGACAAGTGCAACTACGCGCGAACTTTCAAATATAGTATTATTATTGTTTAAAGATTGTACTGTGACAAAATGCCGAAGAATATTTTAGCCGAGATGGGGTCCCAAGTGGGCCTTACACCCCGCAACACGCAGGCTAAGAAGGTAAGTCTTAAATTGAAAAGTGTTAATTATAATAAAAGGGAAAAACGAATTTGTGATATGCTGGCGTTGTAATTGTGACATACAACATTCTTACGTCCAAATCGGTATTTTGAGATATTTGAGCCGAATGAATGGCTAGCCGAAGCTCACGGCCGGACCAAAATAAACTCTACCCGCACGTCAGTAGTACAATGTCAATACCGAATACCCTCGTCCGTAGAGAGCAGAGATATGTCGGCCACAACTGCCTGCAGCACGGATGATACCTACACTGCCTGTACTGTACCATTTGGTCTACTCAGTGGTATCAAAGTACTTTTTATTACCTACTTCGGTATTTAATTCCAGAAGTATTTAATATTTATTGCCATTTGAATGTAGTAATCAGTGCTCAAAGATTCACATTAGATGAACAACAGAATGTAGTGATATTTAAATTCGTCAAATTAATTGTAACTACTTCAGTGTAGAAATCGTGTGAGGAAAACTGTTTGTGTGTTTCAAAGATGAAACAAACAGAAAATGATAATCTAATGTACATATTTATGGATTAGTAAATATTAAAGTGTATCGCACTTATCAGCTCAATACAATCAAGCTTTATTGGAAGCCGATAACTGATCTATTAATCATAAGTAACCATATCGCGAGCGCTTCCAGCGATTGCTTTAGTAATAAAAAACTGGCTTTTAGCCAGATTTCGCACATTTTTCCAACTCCGTACAAGACCTAGTCAAATCCTCTATTTATTATGAACCACTTTTAGTTGCAATACTTACAAGTATCGAGGCTAATGCGTGTTTGTATACTTTGTTATTAATCGATGAAAAACCAAACTCCGTCTATCTTTCCATTTATCTTATCCGTTTGGTATTATAAGCATTGTAAACGACGGACATGTACTTACATACCATTATATATTACGTAGGAGATTATAAGTTGGACATAGACACCTATATCCACTTAAAATCGTGCATCTACTAAGAATGCCTACCTATATATAATAACTCATGTTTTGTGTGTCATGCGTAATTAATTACAGATAGATAGAATAGGTAAATTGGCAGATCCGGCAGTCGTCGTCCTATTCAGTTAAACAGAACACATACCGACAGCAGCGCCACCTACCGAGTTCAATTGTATTTTAAAACGTTCCAAGCACCCAATGAAATATACACACATAATTAGAAGAAGTTAGATTAGGTGAAAAATACACGTACAGAAAAATTATATATTTGTATATGAAGATAAAATTCTGATTAGGTACCTACTTACTATTATTTTGGACACTGTAAACTTTAAGAAAACAGCTTTAGTGGCGTGGACTTGAAATATTTTGCCACAAGAACATGTTACTGGACAAAAAATAAAAAGTATCGTTACAATCAACATGTCCTCCAGATTTGTGTGTCATATTTCAACCGAATATGTGATGTCGTGTTTGTGTGATCGAGTAACATACAAACAGTCATTAGTAGGTACGAGTATACTGCATAATTCCAGTGGCCTCAGATAAGTGTGCCTGGGATTGCCTCGACACTGTTTGACGAGATGAGACACTATTTGAGAGAGTGTATAAAAGATAGTCAAAGATTTAAAAGTTCATCTATTGAGAGGACAGATTAGCTTACCGTCTGATGGAGAACCTAAATTAAAATATGTATCTCATTTAATGATTTTATAATAAATATACTTTATGATGTATATTTGTAACGGGCAGTAAGAGTCTACCTTAGCCGTTATAGTTATAGCAAAACGATGACCATCCATACCTTTTTAAACTGGATTCACGGATTTTGGCAAAATCGTACAGACTTCAAGAAAAATGCTAAAAAATTGTGCCTATCGATCCTATTTCATGTGGGGTTCAAAAGATTCTGATTTGTTTGAGTACTTACTAGAAACGACAGAAATTGCTAAAAACGATACCCATTCATTTTACCCGCGGAGCTCTGACTACCCTACTCACCACTGGGAACACAACACGCAGTTATTATAGCCGCGGTATTCTGTAGGGCCTGCCGCCCGTTTTACTGCCCCAGTTGGATAACTTAAATTATTTCTCTCCAAATGATTCTTCTTGCTACTTGTATAATCGAAAGACTTTAAGACCAAGTGATGTTTAAGTGCTGAGGTCACGGTAAGTCCAATGCCGATGACATATGCAGACATAAACCACTAATACTACCCGTCCATTATGTTATTGTATTTTAGATAGATGAACGTAGTGTGTAAAAATATCGATTAAATAAAACTTCGATTAAAAAATCATAAGTCGCTAAATGAAAATATAGGTAGGTATAATTATATTATGCGGCATTATTATTTATGATCTATCTAAATAGTACTTACCTACCTAGATTCGGGTCATCACTCACTCGCTAATCTCCAAACAATATCTTCACGCTGTGGAATATATATCTTAGGTTGTTTTATTTTTTCATTTAAAAGTTGACAACTCACCTACGAGAAATCCTTTCATAGTTACTGCGTCACAAATAATCAGTTATAAATTAGTTAAATGTTAATAAAAAACCACCAGTAAAGTAATATTTTAGTAAAAATTATATGTTCCAGTTGTCGATTTTTTACTTTAAGCTTAATGACTATATAAATGATTTTACCACGTTTAGTTCTTTTTGTTTTTGATTTTGGTCTGTTAACGTTTTGCTGTAACTATAACGGTTAAGCCAGGTGCCCTTACTGGCCCGTTTCAAAAATACATCCTGTATATTGTCAAACAAACAAATGTACAAGTAAGTATAACACAAATAATATCAGGTTTATTAAATATGGCTCCGGGTGCCTCGGCCCCGTATATGTTGGCCCTTGTGGGCCTAGCCCCAAATATAACGTCAACAGGTACGGTTCTTGGTCCCACTAATAAAAAAAGAACACGTAAATAATGCGTTGTAATATAACTCAACTACTTAGGTTACCTACCTAGGTTGATTTGGTCACCACCCCGGCACCGCCCGACCTGCGGGGCCAAGCGAAGCTTACTTTCAAATGCACCTGCTGATGGTCGGACGAGGCTCTTGACTTTCATCTCATAGTTAGGGGGTCAGGCACTCCCATAAGAACCATATAAGCACAGATATTTTTATTATTTATAATAGTTACTACCAAACCAATTTAGAGAAGGAACTGGACCCCGGGCTCCGAGGTGAAAGCCTCTGATGTCAGCAAGAACAAGGTGATGATGGCGATAAAATGTCACATCATCGTTCATTCGTGTTCGACATTGAGCCTTGCGCGCAATTTGTGCAGTACAATACTTCAGTGTTATAATAACTTGGTTACTTGAAGTACCTAGAACAAAATTAAGTCATCAGATAGGTTTTATTGAGAAGCACGATAATGTGACAAGGGAAGCTGCCAGGAATCGTGTTACACGGAGTGTGCGCCTCTGTTCTGCGTATTGCGTCTTGCGTATCTTTATACATATGTATGATTGACTTGTTCGTCTCAAACCCGTTTACCTACATGCCACACGGCGCTGCTCGCCGCATACATTTTGCTGTAGCCTTGCTTTACCGCAGTCTGATACTTCAAGTAGTACGCATTAGCGTCATGTCATGGCCGTCAACATTACCTATTGCTTGGAGTGCAATGCCTCAAATCTATACGCTCTGTGGTGTAGAGGTTGAGTATTTGACTGTAACGTCAAAGGTTAGATTTTCGATTAGTGCAAATAGTGTAAATATTTTGCGCATTTATTTTGAATGGCACCAATATTATTTTTCACAGAGAATCTTTATATTTAATTTTTAATAGAGAATAAGCTTAAAAATGGTAAGCTTAAACCTTTAGTGCCCATTCCACATAATAAAAAATAGTAAATGCCAGCTATTGAGGTTGGCACCGACAAGGTAGAACCTAGTCTGGAGTTCTTACAACCAAACTTCGTAGATATTACTTCCTACGTATTATTAGAAGATAATTATATCGATCTCACACCGCACTGCCGTTATTGCAGGTTCAAAGTAAGTTTTATTGAATCAATATGTGTATAATGTACCTAACTATAACATCGTGTGGGTTTTACCGTCATGGAAATTGCACTGAGCTTATTTTTGTTATCTTGCAATGTTTATGAATATGGAGTGTACAGAAACATTTTCAGTTTATTAAAACATTTAGGTAAATGGAATCCACGAATCTAATAATACTATCGACGATACAAACACAAGAGACGACTTGCGCGGTAAACTAATACTGGAGTTGGCCTTACGATCAGCAGGTGCCAGGTTCGAATTCTGACTATTATTCTAAGTACGTAAGCGAGAATAGTAATTCGTAAAATTGGTTTTAATATTCTTCAAATAAATTAATCTAAAACAGGTGATGATGCGGAGGAATTTCATGACGCACTATGTATATAATTTTTATGTTTATTTTATTTTAGTGTATTTTAGTAGCTATCTAATAATAGTTTTAGTTTTAATTTTCAAATGCATTGTAATAATACTACATGTTAAATTTAATAAACCAAATAGCTGTAATTATTGCAGAAAAATGCTTAAATTATTACTCTAGCTAGAATAAATCCGTTCGCTAGACCGTACTCAATAATTGATACTGAATGTTTACGAGAACGATATGATAATTAGTCGTGAAACATTGCATCACTAATGGAGCAGTGGAGCAGGCGTTAACACACGCACATCATACCTATATAGCTAAATAACTTATACGTTTGTTAGTCTAATTGCTCATTAATATTACAAAACTAACAAAATCAAAATCTTTGACATTCTTACAATTTTGCATTTGCTTGATCGCAATTGGTCAAGTAGAATCGATATCCACGCAAGCGGAGCAGCGGTCATCAGCTAGTTAAGCTAAGATAAGGTTGGGTCTAGATCTAGATAGCACTGTGTAGAATGTTCTAGAATATTAATAGGTCCTAATAATATTCTAGAACATTCCATATTGATATGTACAAATATCAAGACCAGTGGAAAAAGACATAGGACAATTCACGCATTGACAAATGAGCGGGAACGGCACCCACGTCCCCGACCATTCCATCACGCAACACAGGTTGCTTTTGAATTGTAAAAATTAGATTGCTATAATATAGAAAACTAGCTATTGCTCGAGTCTCGCGCGCGTGGAATTCGGATTTCATTACATTATTGTAGTTTTAATAAGGATCTCAATATTTTTTGAATATATAATTTAGCCTATGTTAGCCAGTGACAATGCAGCTTTTCTAATATAATGCACCGATTTCAAAATAATAATTGAAATTTAGTAGTTCATTCGATTATAAAAATACAAATATTTCCTCTTCATGATTTTACATAGCATAGAGTATTAATGGAATGGGTTTCTTGACATTTATGTTCACTGCTCCTCTCTCTTTTGTAGGTACTACAAAAGGGAGCGGCGGCTAAATGGACTATTCAACAAAAAATATTATTTTTAATTCGGACCTGTAGTTCATGAAATTAACGCGTTCAAACAAACAAACAAATAAACAAACTCTTCAGCTCTGTAATATTAATACGTATAGATGATTGATAGTGTATCTAACTGATATACTTAAATAATAATATGAGCTAAATTAGAACAACGGAGACTACCTGATTTAGCTATTTTAGTGTTATTTGTTTAGTAAATTACGTTTAGAAACCAAATGACAACATTGGCCGCTCGTTGTAAACATAGTAAACCAAGGTAAGTACCCTAAATATTTCATACAATCATACAATATCTATATTAGTATAAAATATACCGCAGCCATAATAACCTCGTGATGTGTTCCCGGTGGTGAGTAGGGTAGCCAGAGCTCACCGGAGAGTGTTTGTGCTGTCAGTGGGAAGATCAAGGGCTTGTCCTGTTTTGCCTTCTGCACTGACGACACAGAAACTCTGTTCTTAGAAGGTCGGCAGCATGTGTGTAGCACCACTGGTGTGGTACACGTCCATTTTATCCTTGTAACTTCATTATAGCAACATTTTGATTTAAGCGTTGTCGTGTCGGGGCACCTTGGATCGTTCCGATAACATATGACAGTGTTTTACCGTTAGGGGTCCCCCGACACCATAACGCTTGAATCAAAATATTAATATAGTCCATGCATATAGTCCATTACATTTTCCTCTTCCTGACTATGCAAAAAAGAGATGATAAAAAAATCACTCGAATTTAAACATTTTTCAGTCATTGACGATTTAATTGAAAGTTTTACTTATACCTACCTTGTTCCTAAATTGTCGAATATCCTCTCTATATATTCATTGCGATATAAAAACGATTTCTGGGCAGTCTATTAAGGCATTTCTGCTTCGTTGTTATATTATAATTTACAAGTATATTGTATATACTTGTCTCTGTGAGTCTCTAAAATGCGGAGTATGGTAGGTACTGATGCTAACACCCGATATCAACTAATATCAACTAATTAGTAACTAATTCATGAAACCAGTCTGAAATAAACGATTTTTAGTTAGGTACTATAAACCTTTATTTAACGACAGTCATTTTCAACATTATCGGTAATGATTTTTGCGTACCTATTAAGCGGAAAGGTTCACGCTGGACCACCACGTGGCGCTGCAGTCGGTTTCGCTTCAGAGTGAAAAATGTTTACAACCCCTTCGTAACCGGTCAACTCGGTTAAATAACTTTATTATGAACTATATATGACATATATCAAAGTTACTTGGTCAAATTAACTCGATTTATTATTCACTTTTTTAGGTATTATTTGTGTTGGTGGTTTTAAATTGTTAATTTAATTTTTAAATTATTTTATGATTTTTCAATTACTATATAACCGGTATTACCATTTTTTAAATTTTGCTCTTTATTTTATACTTTTTAGAAAGCAAAGATTAAATGTTTGCTGCAGCACCCCCTGGTGCGTTGTCACTTATCTAAGGATATGCTCCAATCAGTAAAACCCGAACCCATAACTGAAAACTGAATCAACTTGTGGTTTGTGAGAAAATTGGTATCATGAATTGCCCACTCAATGTTTACTGCAGTGTCCCCTGGTGAGTAGTCACCGTACCAGCCATCTAAGAATATGCCTCAATCAAACCCGAACCCATAAGTGAAAACAGCATCAAAATTTACCTAGTAGTTATGGAGTAAATTGGCAACATTGATTTTCACAAGACAACGGACGGATGATGGATGATCTAACTCCGCCATGATTAAAAACAGAATAATTAATTTTCATATTTGTACCATTATCATATGATTAACTACAGCCAAAAAAGTATACTAATCTAGTTGTCTTATTGAATTCAAACTAATCGGCTAGCTGATCTTGAACGTACATAATTATTTTGACACAGGGCGTCTATGTTTGAAATATTTATGGTAGGTACCTACTCCAAATAAACCTTTCGCTCCTAAAATCGTCAGCTTATCGACTTGCCAATTGATGTGAAAGTAGTCATTTGTTTTAATTTATTGTACAATCAGGGTCAGAACGATCTTGACTACAAAATCTAAAAGTGATCTTAAAACCAAGATATTCAGCGCAAATCAAACTGTTTTATTTATTTAAATTGTATTATTATCCGAACTAAAGGTGTGTACTAAACATCAGAACAATCGGTCAACAGGAAGTTTTTAATTTTGAGTACTTTGTTCGTCAAGATATATCTGTTGCTGACTGTACTCTCGAGCATTCCTGCCAATATTCGCTATCGTAAATGTAACACTTGTGTTTTATTAAGTCACGTTTTCCGACGCTCACGTGCTTCTGTAAACTATTACTCTTCGAATCCGACGTATCACCTGAACCCGGCTCTGCAGGCAGGCCGCCAACACAGCGCTTGCCAAACGAAACATCCGAATTTTAAGATTAACTAATGATATCTATAATTTCCGCCCCTACTATTTGTTTGTCTTTTATTATTAGACAACCATAACATTCGCTGATTTAAAAACAGTTATGTTGAATTCGAAAACTTCTATGTATTAAATATTACCTACTGAACTGGTAGATACAATACTGGACGAGACTAGCTGTGTGGAACATAAATTGATTACCTATTTACGTTTTTTTTATTCGTCTCCCTTATTTTGCTCCTTCCCTCGTTTTGCTGTCTTATTATATAATTAAATATAAATATTGTAATTTGGGTGTATAGTGGTGGTGCGCGCCTGCCTTCCGCCGATGAGGTTCTGGTGCAGAAGTGTGCAAAGTACGAAAGGGGAACCTGGACTCCACAATTCAAGCTTCAGATGCCACCGGGACAAACGCTGATGATGATATTTTATGAAACTTACACGTAGTTACCGACCTACATCATTGTGTCAAATGTATGGCAAACTTGTGATAATATAGGTAATTTTAAGAGTATTGGGAGTTTGGGCTGGGCATAGAATCTTTTGCTAGTTTTCTTATTTATCGATTTAAGGAAACGCGGGTCAAGTGCAAGGTAGGAGACCCTACACTGATCCCCAACCGAACTGTGATATATGGGTAAGCTACTTAATTTGTGCTTCACACTGTTTGTCTAGTAGTAGGTATTCAGAGTAGCTTTTAATTATAAAAGTACTAGACATACATACATACATACATATAATCACGCCTTTATCCCCGGAGGGTCAGGCAGAGGTAAATTGACACCCATATTTTACCAATAATTGTATTCGGTCCTACGTAATAAGGTGGTGAGCCTATTGCCGTTTCCGGGCAGCCTTGTATCTGTGCCTGAGTCTGAACTGTTATAACTGTCTGATGTTAAACAGCCCTATCCCTTAGTCGACTTTTACGACACCGCATGAGAAGAGATGGGGTGGTCTAAATTCTAGTCTGCTGGGAACTACGCAGCTTTCTGCCGGGAACCACGCGCACGTACTAGACATTAAACAATATATTACATCACAGAGCATTAAGCAACTATATTGAAAGTGTTCGAAAAGTAATACTTGTTTGCAAATTATGACACAAAATATCCGCGCAGTGGGTAGGTATATCGTCAATTAGGTAATAAAGTATGCTTGTGTGCGCTTCTGTACTCAATGAAACCAGACGAGCAGACAGGGTGTGTACGTCAACACTTCCACTTGATTTATTGTCACTGTGTATCTTGCGCTCGAGTGCGCACAGATACAAAACGCATTCACTACCTGTATTGTGAAGATAAGCCGCGTTCTACAGTAACAAAATTATTAAATCGTAAACTGAACAATGCTTATCTGTTCAAATTTATTTAATGATAGGTACTTGTAAAATATCGTAAATACATTTTATTCTTTATTGGTACATAACGCAACGATTATCTCAAAATGGTATAGTCACAGTATATGTATATAGTTTACTGTGTTTGTTCTACGTAGGGTATCTGAACTTTTGAAGTGTATGACAGACAGAAGATAATCTTATTGTAGATGCTTTTAGCGCTAATATTTTGAGCCCCATTGTCACACATCCGGTTTCAAACAAATCGTAGGTAAGTATTACATAATTTCCATTGCGCGTGCCATTGGCCCGTTGTCTTGGTAATCAGAAATGTTAAGTTAGAAAGACTCAAGAGGTTAACCAACCTACGGTGTATACCGTAAAGTTAACCTCTTGAGTCTTCCTCTTTTCCTTGCGGAAATACCTATCAAAGTTAAAAGACGCCCGTTTCAAACCGTAAATGCCTGCTTACCTATATTTGTACACTAGCCGACCCGCCCGGCGTCGCCCGCGGCATATTTTAAAACCTCGTATTCTTCGTATCACCACTGCGAGTTCGTATTATTTTAGTTTTCAAAATTTGCATGGAATTCTGCCGGATTCCTTGACATCTATTATCTCACTGCTCCGCTCCCTTGAGTATTAGCAGGATGTTTTATAGCCTTCGTCGACTTCCAACAAACAAACATCAAAAAATTTTGCTTATTGTTTAATTTGATGATGTAACTTTGTATTATTATCCAGTTTCTTTAATTATTGATAACCTTGTAATTAATGTAAAAAACGTTCACTCATCCTAAACCTGACCCAACCAATGACCTACAGGGTTTTGCAAAAGTAAATACAGTAATACTTAATATACATGGTGTATTTTTGAAACGGGTTATTTATTCATTTTGCTGTATCAATATACCTGCCCTTACTGCCCCGTTATATTGATTCTGTAGTGTCTTGTTCCATCTCTGAAAACGATTTAGGAGTCATAATAAACATAAAACATATGTGTATGAATTGTCCCAAAAATAGTACATAGTTATAAAAGAAATTGGCCCCTAGAATATATTACTGGCGTTTGCCGCCCACGCTGGTTATTTGCAGACAAATTCATTACATATTGTTTAAAGGTATAAGCGATCTAAACATATATCTAGCTCACTGAAATAGTGACGGTATATTTGTTTCTTTTAAAAATCACTGTTAAATGTTATTTATTACTGATCCTATTCGTGCTCAGAATCTCTAATTAATCTTACAGACAAGGTCACCTTTATGGCTGGAGCGTGATAAGGGGCGCTTCAAACGTCACGAGAGTCAGCCCCTTAACACGTTCACTGCGTAAAATATAACAGTAACTTTCAGCTGGGGCGATGGCAGTCCAAAAAATCCCCCACTTGACTTTTTTATTATGCGTGACATGCTTTTACGGCCTGGCGCCACTGGCGAACCATCAGGCGAAGTGAAATATAATTGCCGTGTCCTAATTTAAAAAAGCCTCGATGCGCATTTTTCCATTACGTACACTGATTTGGCATAGCGTCACGTCGGCGTGTCGGGCCAATTGTGGGTGATCCGCAGTGAATTTGTTAATGATGTTAATAGCGCCTTGTACACCCCTTCCAGAATCCAACACCAATATAAGTAAAATCAGGTACTTAAGCGAACCGGCGGTAGCGTAGTAGTATGGATAATGGACTGCTGAGACGAGGTCTCGGGTTCGATCCCAAGTTTTTACCATGGCACACACCAATGAAAATTCGATGCTTTTCGAAATTCTGTGTGTATTTATCGCAGGTTTATAAGTGCCGGGTGGTGGACGGCAATAGTCTCGCCACCTATTACACTGGGACCTAAACATAAACTGGTGAAATGTGGGTGCTAGCACCTCTGCTGTTTTGGGGATACAGGCGTGAGTTTATGTTATGTTATGTACTTAAGCGTAGTAGTGCGGACCCCGGGTTTTAAAGTGCAAAAGAGATTAAATCGAGTTCAACCGGGACTATCGCTGTGAAGATGATGTGGTATAGAAGGAATATAAATTTCAATACTTTTAAATTGATATTTGCTATTTATTTATCATGTGTGTATAGGTACAATAAGTATTCGCAATAATCAAAGATGAATGATGATACTTTTCTTCTAAACAAAAAAAAAATAAAACCAACGCGAGCGAAAAATATGATAAATTGTTTGAAGAGCTCAAAAAGGCTCCCTGATATTGATATTCATGACGCAGTTAAGTCCATGTGCGATTTGCGAATAGTCCTAACGTAAGTTCCAATCTCTCCCGAACCGACCGGGTTTCATTAAAAAAAATCCTCAATTTGATTTCCCAGTCTTGTAGGTACCTACTAACTTCGCCATAGGGGCACAGTATTGGGTAATCTCAGAATACATGTTGACCGGAATGCGAGGTAATTGTCGTAAACGTGTGTTCTTACTTACTTATATGAAGGTGGCGGATGGGTGTCTGGGGGCCCGTCACGCAATGGACCTAAGTCATCCTTACGTGCAAGTATCTGATCATTAACAAAAAATAGAAATAGTAGGAGAGCGCACCCTGGTCCCCACAATGGAAACAGAGACGTTTACATCAAAACAAACAAGTTACTGGGTGTTACTTTAGTAACAATAAAAATCAATGTCATCACCCAACATACCCATATATCAGACTCAATCAAGGAAGGGTTATAACACTACTGAGCAAACTAAACTAATATAATAATACTGAGCAAACAATAGCCAGGACTTAGATGCATTTCAATTATTCTTAAATCTACTTACTTTACAACAAAGTTACTTGATTGGATACAGTTACTTGTAGTTACGCTTACAGCAAAGCGAATGTGGCCATTGCGAACAAAATGAGCCATGGCGAATGATTTGTGTTTTTAACGCAACAGTGGATACTTTCTTCGCTAAGCTATCAATTTATCGGTAGCTTACCCTGGTTGGTGCTCAGGGCAGATTTTACCAGTAATAATATGAATATAAAATTAAATAAATTTCTGTATGCCAACACTACCACGAACTCGCGATTCGGCATTCGGAATTCGGAAGCCTCTCGGGTCGTTTTAGCTCATGAAACTTACCTACGACGTAACACCCACCGGTCATTGACTTCCAAAAGTCAGCTGCTCAACCCATGCTCTGGGCATATCGCTGTGGTATGGTTAGCATAGATTTTTGATTTTTGCAATCTTTAAAATAGAATATATTTTATTTTATTTAAAATAATTTAATTAAAATTTAAAAAAAAATTAAAATAAGTGCCTGGTTAATGGCAATAGGCTCGCCACCTACATTGGGACCTAAACATAAACTGGCGAAATGTGGGTGCTAGCACCTCTGCCTACCCTTTCGGGGATATAGGCGTGAGTTTATGTTATGTTATGTTTAAAATTGAATTTTAGAGAATTGGGTGACCCAATATTTTTAAATTTATTTTCCTACACCCATACCTAGAACATCACACAAAGTTCCGAGAATTCATTTTGTTATACGTTACGTTATATGAGGTTGAAATTACTCAAATTGAGGTGCTAAGTAGGTACCTACCTACTTACGTTTTTTCACGATATAATTAGAATTATACGTCAGGGTTATCGTATTACTAAGTCAGGCTAGTACTTATTCAATATTCCGAAAGTCGCAATCGCACTTAAGAATGTACTTATGTAGTAAAATTCTAAAATATAACACTTTTTTATGTTCTAACGTGATAATTGTGAAAGCTGTCAGCTGTCAGTAGCCTAGCCTCGACGACTGAAAGAATTGTTGGCAAGTTTCCTTTGCCATTTCGAGACACTACACTGGAATGTTCGCCGCGAAAGTGACCTATGTAGCGAAATAGGTATGTCATCGAAAAATTTCGTGACGTTTACAACGGACTAATTCTGCACTCGTAAAGCCGGTTATACACTTCGGCTCAGCATGCGCCTATATTATCTGCAAAATGTTTATATTATCTGCTAGCCAGTACCTACCTTATATTTTACAGTTGAAGTTATGGCGCAGGTTTTCTATCTGGGGTCTGACAACGTCTTGTACGTTGTCAGACCCCATGATGGATGCAACTGCTAAATACCTACCTTAGTTTGTGAGTGACGCATCTAGTATGAAGAAGTTTTAAAATATAAAATCCTCGGTCAATCAGTCAATTCCATACCTCGCTAGAATGAGAACTAGTGTTGCCAAAGTCACACTTTATATTATTATGACGAATCGGGTCACACAAGGGAGCATGTGGTTCAACAGCGAACAAGCCTAAGTTAATGTACGTATGTTCAGTAGCCATTCGCTTTTTGTGGAACATATCCACATATACTTACCTATAATTGGCGCACAACGAGACAATTCCTCTCGATTTTTTTATTTTATCGTGAATTACTAAATTAATATTCTTTAAGTTGATAAAAATGACGGTATTTCAATCTTCTGATATTATACATAGGCACTTCAAACAGTGTGGCATACATATTGGCTAACGTTGGCACAACGTGTGCAGCCGGCTCAACAAGATGTGAGTAAGTATTATTGATTTACGAGTTCACGTGGCTAAATGCAGTGATAGCACGACGACGCGAGGCCGCGCGGTGCGGCGCCAGTGGCACAAGTTCAAGGTCATCGTTACGAACAATTGTGGTGGACGGATATGAACAAGCACCAAACAGAACCAGTGGACTCCCACGATAAACTTGCGGCTCATTTTAATAGGCACTTTATCCTATGTGTAGGTACCTAGGTACTCAATAGAGCTTATTTAATATTATTTATGTGCCGAAGTTCAACTGCAATCTCGTTTAAAAAAAATTTTAGAATACATTACATTACAATGTTTTTGCACTTTAAAGTAATAACCTAAATATATATCATTAGATGAAGACATATGAATTGTTACCCACAACACACATGTTACATCCTGCCTACCTACCCACTCTCATACCGTAATTACCTTTTAACACTTAAACGGGATATCATTCTTTTTCTGAGACGTTGCTTAACGGCCCAGTCTTTAATCCTGACTGTTTAATTCGAGATAGGTACACCACATTTAATCGTGATCGTAGTTCAGGTCATAGGCCATAATAGCGAAGGCGGTAACAATTTTTAATAGATATGATCTAATTATAAATCTACATAGAGAAATCACTGAAAAAAAAAATAGTTACATAATATCCCGTTTGGTTTAAGTGCTGATCAAAATGTTAATGAAATTAATTATTAAAATCTTTTGAACACTTATATTGATAGATAGAATAAAGAAAAATAACTATTCTTATTCTAAAAAAATCGTCATAAAAAACAACTTCCAAAAAGTTAAAAATAAATTTTGCCCTTTAACTTTGACAAAATAATATTTGTAGGATAAAATGAGTAATATTTGTCGGGGCCTGGTAAAGAAGAGCTGGTAAAGCATTCCATCAAACTATCTGAAAAATATTACAAGTACATCAAAGTAAAAGGGCACAATTTAATTTCAACCTTTTGGAGGTGATATTTTGTGATCGATCTTTTTTCAAACATAACTAAGATCAATCAATCAATCAATCAGCCCACCGCAGTCCACTGCTGGACATAGGCCTCTCCCAATGTGCGCCATTTTCTCCGATCCTCTGCCTTCCGCATTCAGTCTGTCCCAGCCACCTTTTTCAGGTCGTCCGTCCATCTGGCTAGGGGGCGTCCTACCTTTCGTTTACCTTCTCGCGGTCTCCACTCTAGGACTCATTTGCTCCAACGGCCATCGGTCCTTCGGCAAACGTGGCCAGTCCATTGCCACTTCAACTTGCTTATTCTGTGGCCTATGTCGGTAACTTTAGTTCTCTGTCGGATAACCTCATTCCGAATTCTATCCTTCAGAGAAACTCCAAGCATGGCTCGCTCCATAGCCCGCTACGCGACTTTTAAGCTATGTACCAGCCCCACTGTAAGTGTCCACGTTTCGGCACCGTAAGTCATAACAGGTAGGACGCACTGTTCAAAGACCTTTGTTTTGATGCATTGCGGTAGGGGTGAAGAGAAAACTCGACGTAGTTTGCGAAATGCTGACCAACCCAGTTGGATCCTTCTGGCTAGTTCTTTCTCGAAGTTGTTTTACCGAGCTGGATAACCTGCCCCAGGTAGATATATTTTTGAACAACTTCGAGTGTCGCCCCTTCGATGGTAATCGGTCTCGGTGCAACATGTTCGTTGAACATAATTTTGGTTTTAACCAAGTTTACACCGAGGCCGACGCGTCGAGATTCTTCATCTAGGCCATGCAGCATTTCACCCAGTTGTTCCAACAATTCCGCTACTATGACGATGTCGTCGGCGAACCAAGGATGTGAGATGTACTCACCGTTAATGTTTATACCCGCTCAGTCCAATCCAGGGTTTTGAAGATGTCCTCCAGTGCGTTGGTGAATAGTTTGGGGGATATAACATCTCCCTGTCTCACTCCACACTGGAGGCTAATAGGTTTCGTCTTCTGGTCTTGGAGCTGGACGGACATTGTGGCAGTGTCATACAAGTATCTCAGCACCTCGATGTATCGCCAATCGACACGACATCGCTGCAGGGCATCCAGAACTGCCCAGGTTTCGATGGAGTCGAAGGCTTTTTCATGGTCCACAAACGCCGATTCCCGTAGTCCGGAGATTCTTCGCACCCTCCGCCCCGCCGTTACCCGAACCGCTACCTTGGCTGGGAATAGCGGGACCGCCGGAAACTGGGGGCCTTTTGTTGTGGCGTCTATTCATCTGGGAGGGTTTAGCCTACTATTGCCACGCTGGCCAGAAGGGTTGGCAACGGGTTTGTTCTCGAGTTTTCCTTCTCTCGCTACTAAGAACAATCCCGACCAAAATATAAAACCAAATAAACCTAAACGCTGTCTTAAAGATCGAAACAATGATAGCAGGCGGTCCCATATGCCAATCATAAATCGAAAGAAAATTATTGGCGACCGCCTGCTAATAAACTTGTTTTGATCTGTTAGACAGTAGTCGGCATTTTATTTTTTAATAACGCAATTTACTATAAATTTTTGAGTTATGAGATGGCATTTTATATTTTTGTAATCTCCTCCTAATTTTGTTACCCTACTCGATAAATTTGAACTAAATAAATTAACATCCCGCATTTTAGCATTAAAAATTCACCGAATAGTTTTTGTTAACATTTTATGTACCCTATGACACTCGGAAGACGTATACCTTTTATTTGAAACCCCATTCAACGAAATCCATCCAGTCGTTAAGCGTGTAGAGGGGAACAAAGAAAACTACATACATACATACATACATAAATACATATAAAAATACATAAGCACGTAACACTTTAGCCTTCGCTGGCGCAGTCGGGTAACAAATGAAAGCCAAGGTCCATTCCAGATTCAAAAGTATGCACATTCTAGGGATAATACAGACGTATTAGACGCTCTGGAACAACAGGGAAAAAAGAACGCTCGAGTGATAATGATAAATTTTACGCTTTTCAAGTCTAATTAGTGAGATATCGTTATCGTTTGCTTTTTAAACTTACCTGAGTAGACATGTTAGGTATCTTACTTGTCGAAACGTAATAAAGGGGTATCAACAACTACACTAATAAAATTAATAACACAGCATTTTAATTGGGTATTTGACCAAATCAAATTAGTTACTTTTTATTAAAGGTTAAAACGGTAATTTATAAGGAAACTTGTATGAAATAATTTATTATGACGTAATATTTTATTGTCAAAAAAGCTACTATGTTATTAGATTGAAGGCATGATTAAAAATAACTAAATACGATAAAACAAAATCAGACGCAACTTTTACAGCTTTTTTACGATTCTTAATTTAATGAAAATATAATGAAAAAAATAAAAAAAATTAATGAGCTCAGTTAAATAATTTATTTTAACTACAGAAAAATACCCAATTTTGTCGGTAAGCACAATAAGTCAGTCCAGACGAAAATTCATGTAAATTTGATAAGTGGTTATTTATTTATTAGCGCTTCGGTTCTTACTACGAAAGGTATCTAAAAATAGATTCATACCAACCTACGCTGTCTCTTGGTTTAGTACATTAGTAATGAGAATTTTTAATTTATATTATTGTAACGGAATCTACCTTTTAATGAGGAAAGGTACCAAAAGACACGATAAATTTAAATCATGTTAACGAATTTGTGATTTGCTTTACCGAACTATACAATGTATCATCATTAGATCCTAGTGAAACATACAAATTCATAATCCAGCCTCTATAAATTAATTAAGTAAGCACTCGCAAAGTTAATTTTATTGGTGAGAATTATTCATAGGAATTATATGCGTCTTTTCCAGTCACTTTTTTCAGCTCCTACCTTCTCACGGAACTAAAAATAAATTAAAGGTATTTATTAATAGTACAGTATACGTTTCTGTTAGCCTATTCGCTCTCTTCTCCAGGAACAACAAACATGTTAATGAATGTGACGTTCACCAACTCTACGTTTTGTGAACCCTTCCGCGAGTGACTGTTAACAACAAATACGGAAAGACCGATAATATTTGCCATATTTGGAAGAAATTTCAAGCCTGAAACTGAGTTCTATAATCAATTTCATAAAGCACTAGACCAACGTTTGTTACTCATGTCCGCCACACACGTGATAATCAAATTACAAGTGCGAGAAACAACTCGCGCCCTTGATAACACGCGTGAATGCGCAACGTTATGGCGCATAAAAATATTTATAACGATGCCATAGGATATTGAAAACTGTTTCAAGGTAAACTTATTTAATTTAAATGCAGCCATTACAATAATAATGAAACTGTTGAATTAAAAACTTAAAAGATATCAATTGTTATCTGTTTCACGAAATAAAAATAAATAATTATAATATAAGTACTATGTACTAGTATTCAAAATTAAATTCGTGCAACGCAGCGTAGCGTTTATCATTAGTAAAATGCGCCAAAGTAAACCCAGCAAATAAAAGTGAAAATTTTATTCGCAACCAGGGAATCTCTAAGAGATGATGTTGAGTTTTATAAAATGGTCTTTAAGTTGACAAAGCAAGTTGTTCCTTATAGCCTAGTTCGAAGGCTCCATTGAATTCAGATGCACCTTCCTCTGGGAATAGGAAATGATAGTGAACACCCACAATCTTGTTTTATCTTCAGGTTCATGTGCAGAGGTATGCTGTTGTCATAAACCAAACAAGAAGGAACCTGGAATCGAATATGACTGTAAAATTTTAACACCGAAAGTTAATAACTCTGTTACAAACGATTGTTTTTTGGCAGGAAAAAAAAATTATAAGGGGTAAAATTAATTCACGAGCCGTTTAAGATTTGTGATTGTAGGAGTACAAACACGTGTCTTGGCAGAGAGAAGCAAAGTGAATTGGAAGCGTTTTATTTGAGATGACATTATTTATTGTATTTTGGCAATGTGTATAAACCAATGTAGGTATGTGCCAATTATATTTCAATATGAAATATTCGCAAAAACTTTCGGTGAATGTATTTTTTAATTACCTATATCATTTTCAAGGTGATAGGATGGCGATAGAAGTTGATTGCTTTAAAGTCGCACAATGTCCCTAGTAAAAGGCTATAAAAATTAATTAAACATCAGTATAGAGTACTGAAACTAAACATAAACTGCCACCAATAAATTAGCTAACGTCACCATCGTATGCCAGTTTAAGCCGGACAGTCCCACTTTTAATAGTACCTAGCTTTACTTACTTATAGTAATTTAAACTGAAATATGTCTCTATTAGGTTTAATTATTTTTAAACTTACTAATATAAGATATTACGAATTTACAAAATATATAACTTAGATTATAATAATGTTATGTTTCGATCTAATTAATATCAATATTGGGTAAGGCTGTGATCTGTGTGGTGCTAGGCTTTAGTACAATTTGTACAAGGTCGTGCACTAAAAATCCGTCCAGCGGACGCTGGCGTGCATTGAGGCAGTGGAGAGGGCAAAACGTCACCATCATGTTCCAGTTTAAGCCGGACAGTCCCACTTTTAAGCTATGTCATCCTATTGTCCCAAAACCAGTGGTCCGGTTTTTAACCCCCGACGCAAAAACGACGGAGTGTTACAAGTTTGACGAGTTTGTGTGTGTGTGTGTGTGTGTGTGTGTGTGTGTGTGTGTGTGTGACTGCGTGCGTGCGTACGTGCATGCGTGCGTACGTGCGTGCGCTTGTGTGCGTACGTGCGTGCGCGCGCGCGCGCGTGTGTTTGTGTGTGTGTGTGTATGTATGTATGTGTGTGTGTGTGTGTGTGTGTGTGTGTGTGTGTATGTATGTGTATCTGTGTGTGTTTATCTGTGGCCTCGTAGCTTCTCAACGAATAAACCGATTTGATTTTTTTTTGGTTTTGATACATGGTAATAACTGTTACAAGCAAAGCTCACCTCTCCAACTTTGTATAGATGGAGTCGGAGGGGCTCGTAAACAGAAAATTGTCAATATTCAATGATTTTTATTTGTTTTAAATTCATACATACATACATACATACATAAAATCACGCCTGTCTCCCATAGGGGTAGGCAGAGATCACGGATCTCCATTTGCTACGATCCTGACATACTACTCTCGCTTCATTCACTCTCATTACATTCTTCATGCATGCTCGTCGGTTTAGAGTACTCCTGACCTGCCCCTTTTCTAAAACTTCCCCGATTTGGTCCAGGTATGTGCGCCTAGGTCTTCCCCTTCCGACGGTACCATCCACACTCGCCTCATACACCTGTTTCGTTAGTCTTCTTTCATTCATTCTCTCAACATGACCAAACCATCAAATTCAACCATTAAATATATTCTTATTCCATCTGTGACTGCGAATTACTTCATTGTTTCTTTATTTCATAACTAGGCACAATGATAACGAGCAACTTGTGAGATCAGTTCTTTGTTGATATATATTTGAAAGGGATCTACAGAGTGCGTTTAATACTTCCGCGGTATATTCAATATTACCGGCCTCGTACTCATTAATTTTCTTTCGGTTTATAATTGATAAATGCTATCAAACTTGTTACGATCTTTTAGATCGAGTCAGATTTTTTACTAATTTTTTTAATAAATAAATAACGTCCCATTCTGTAGGAAGAATAAATGGTCATTATCAAGATTAGCAGACTGACTTCATCCTAGCTTGTGCGTGTAATATCATTCACACAGCCACTCGCTTGGCTAGCTGACTTGCGTGGTAGTGCCTGTCTAATTAAGTACGTAGCTATTTACAGTGGCAGTTTCAGGAATGTATCTTGTCAATGATGTGTTCTATTAACATCTATAAAATCTATACCTAGATACTATTATAAAAATGTAAAATAGTTACGTCTCTACACGAAGTACACGAGATGGTTGCGCCGATGTAGAAACTGTATTTTTTGACATGGAAACACACTCCTTTTATACCCGTCTCCCCTCCCGCACTAACCATAGATGTAGCTTCCGTCCGCCATTTGTGAGATATAGACACGGAGTCTCGCTTTGAACTAGCCAGCGTAATGACGGACCGCGCTCGCGTCTCTCAAAAATGATTAATATTTGTTACATTTTTACCGCTTCATAGACCTTTACCGATCGGATTGTGCCTCTCGTGTGTTCCTCAAGTGATCTAGTGACGCTGACGGCAGCTCCTGAGCAAGGAAGAGAGGATCCGTGTACCGGCTGCGATGAAAACACGTGTGTCGTGAAGGTTAGTGCATCCTCTCCTAATTTCTCGGGTTGCATTCATTGCTTGGATCACGCCCGCGGCAACCCGACCACCTGTCTTTTGTGTGTAAAGCGTCAATGGAACAGTTAGCTACATCCCCGCAATACAGTCCATTACCGCACGTGGCCAAGCGCCACCATTTTTGGTCCGGATCGAGCCGGATTCTTAGCCGTAGTTCGTATTTTGTTATTATTCTAATGGGAATAAGCGCATCGCACCTAAGTGCCTGGTTATTTTAGTAGAAAACCCCGCATCCAGACATTTAGGCTTAGAATTTGTTGTCCGTTCGCCGCTGGCTCGCATTGTACCTACCTAATACATAAATAGGTTAGGTATCATATCAACACTTAATCGTAGTTCACAATTTTCGCACCGCGCCTAAATACCTGGTTATTTTAGTGGAAAACCCCGCATCCAGGCATTTAGGCTTAGATCTTAGGTATACTAGACACCCTAGTGCATAGGCACAGTGTAATACCTAACGCATTTGGCTTTGTTTTGTTTTTTTCAATTACGTTGTTCTCGGCTCGCGTCGTATTTGCCTGGTACCTGCGTGGGTAGACACGTGGTTGTACCTCATTCCAATTCATACGAAAGTGTTTTGATTTGAATAGATATTACGCAATACTTAGTCCCTGAAATAATAGTTGAACCTAGACAGCGACCATCGCGTAGGTACGATCTTGTTGCTATGCGCGTTGGTTCAAGCTTGCACTGGCAGTTATAAGTACCTGCCTACCTACGGTTATCGCTCGCGCCGCCTCGCTGCTCTGTACCGCTAAGATTAAGTCATTTCATATTTGTTGTTTACCGCACTTTAGTTTGAGATTTAATTGTAAACATGTCCCCAAAGGTTGATAGGACCGGTAAGGTTCAATTGAAACTTTTAAACGCTAAAAAAGAAATGATTTACTCTCGCGTACAATCGATTTATGATAATGCACTTAAAACCTCTGATTTGGTCATCAGAGATTCGTTCTTGTGTTCTATAGAAAACTTAGATAGTCTACGCGCGGATTTCGAAACCTTAGTACATGACATCAACGTTTTAGAGTTGAATTTGAATCCCGATTACTCAGTGAGTTATCAGGCCTTGTCGTCGTTTGACGATTTGTATTGTCGTATCAAACGCGTCGCTAGGAGTTTGGAGAAACCGGCTGACCTACCCAACCCCACTCGCGACCGACCTAAGTTGCCACCAATTCAAATACCCGAATTTGATGGTAACATTCGCAATTGGTGTCTATTTATAGATAGTTTTGAGAATACAATAGATAAGAACGATTCGTTGACAGATCACGAAAAATTGCATTATCTCGTTGAAAAATTGACTGGTAAAGCTATAACCGTTTGCGCTGGAATTACGTTTAGTGCCGAGAATTATAATTTAATTTTAAATACTTTGAAAGCTAGGTATGAGGATAAAAGATCGGTAGCTAACGCCTATTTAGATCAGATGTTTGATTTGAAATCTATTACGGCATGTAACGATCAAAACTTAGAGAAATTTCTAGATACTTTCGCGTCAGCTGTTCGCGCCGTAAAGAACCTAAAGATCGATGACCTCTGCGACTTCGTATTTTTGTATATGGGTTTAAGGAAATTAGATTCCGAAACCATTCGTTTGTTTGAGTCGGATCATCGCGGCAATAAAATTCCTAAGTTCGAAGACTTAGAAAGTTTTGTTCGCGAGCATATAAAGGTATTGCAACGCTCTTCATCGAAACATGAAGGCGCGAAGATAGTTGTTGATTCTGCACGCAAAGTAGATGCGTCATCGAAGTCACTGAGGTCAACTCATACTTATGTTAGTACCGCACCAGCACATGTACAATCACCTGTTTGCTCTTTGTGTAGTACTCATCATTCGCAACTGTACAGGTGTCCTGGTTTTCTAAAGTTGTCACCTAGTGATCGTTATAAATTTGTTCGCGCTAATAATTTTTGTTTTAATTGTCTCGGTACTAAACACCGCGTTGTTTTATGTAATAGTAGAAATAGTTGTCGCAAATGTCAAGCGAGACACCACACTTTGCTTCATTTTGAGAATAGTAATGCCGCATCCAATGTGAGCACGGTTGGCTCGTCGAGCGGTGACACACGGCGGCCTGCGCCGCAGCCGCAGCCCGCGCTCGCGCGCGCTCCGGCCCGCCCGGTGACCGCCGCGGATGACGTCACCTTGTGTTCGTTCTCCGCTAGTGCTGCACTCACTACTGTGTGTCTTGCGACCGCTCGCGTTGTTATTGTTGATGCATTAGGTAAGCCGCGCATTGTTCGAGCGCTGTTAGATGGCGCTTCGCAAAGTAATTTCATTACTCAAGATTGTTGTCGGCGTCTTGGTTTCAATGTTGATAAGCGTTCAACCCGCTCAGTGGTGAAGGGTTTTGGAAGCTTACAGTCAGCTGTTCGTGGCACCGTTAAAACAAGGTTTAGATCTCGTTTTAATAATAATATTTGGTTTGACATGGATTCGCTCGTTATAGATAGAATAGCTGAACAGTTGCCTACCGTCCCGGTTGACACGTCTTTATTAACGAAATTTAAAGACTTGCCTTTAGCAGATGAGACTTACGCTGTTCCTGGAGTCGTCGATATATTGATCGGCGCTTCGATTCTCCCGCACCTCCAGTTATCACGTAAGGTTCAAGGGGGACCGACGTACCCCGCTCCGCACGCACTGGAAACAGTTCTTGGTTTTGTTATAATTGGTTCCGCACCCGCTTCTATGGATAGTTTTAGTCACTCGACTGCTTCGTTCTGTTGCACCGTCGAGCCGCCACTGGAGTCTACCATCCGCAAGTTTTCGCTCGGTGGCTCCCGTGTATCCGCTGAAAAACGCTTTCTTTGTTTGGAACGAAAGATGCAGGCGTCCCCAAAGTCGAAGCGGGCCTATGATGAGGTTGTTAACGAATATTTAGATAAAGGTTACATCTCACCTGCGCCTGCGGACACTGGCGGGACCCAGCCTTCGTACATTATCCCGCACCGCGGAGTTATTAGAGAAGATAAGCTTACTACTAAAACTCCGTGTAGTTTTGGATGGCAGTGCTAAGACTAGCACTTCCGTGTCGCTTAATGACATAATTGTAAATTTTCGCATTAATATTAGTAGAATTTTAGCTTTTAGGACTCAACAGTCGCTTTGTGTTGGGCCCACTCTTCGCCCCATCGTTGGGACACATTCGTCGCTAATAGAGTGGCAAAAATTCAATCTGAATTGGCGCCACATAATCTCTTTCACGTTGCTGGCACCGACAACCCAGCCGAGTGTCTCTCTCGTGGATTGCTTCCTTCGCAAATTTTAGATCACCCGTTATGGTTTAGTGGACCGTCCTGGATTCATGCCGCGTTAGATAAGTGGCCAGTTAGTCAATTCAATCCCACTACGGTTTCCGAACCACCCGAGGAGAAGAAGCACTCGCTTGTTGTATCGGTCCCACGTGAAGAGACCCTTATTTTGTTGTTGGCTAATCGCGTCTCGTCTTGGTCGAGACTGTTGCGTTGTGTTGTTTGTTCGCCTCTGCCCTCTGCCTAGCCAGCAGTAGGCACGAGCTCCAATCTAGGTTTATATTTTAGTTGTTATTTCACAAACCTAGATTTAGATTAGACATTAGATTTGTTCCACATTTTTCGTTTCGAAGGTAACCCTTCAAGCCGGGGGGGAATGGTTGCGCCGATGTAGAAACTGTATTTTTTGACATGGAAACACACTCCTTTTATACCCGTCTCCCCTCCCGCACTAACCATAGATGTAGCTTCCGTCCGCCATTTGTGAGATATAGACACGGAGTCTCGCTTTGAACTAGCCAGCGTAATGACGGACCGCGCTCGCGTCTCTCAAAAATGATTAATATTTGTTACATTTTTACCGCTTCATAGACCTTTACCGATCGGATTGTGCCTCTCGTGTGTTCCTCAAGTGATCTAGTGACGCTGACGGCAGCTCCTGAGCAAGGAAGAGAGGATCCGTGTACCGGCTGCGATGAAAACACGTGTGTCGTGAAGGTTAGTGCATCCTCTCCTAATTTCTCGGGTTGCATTCATTGCTTGGATCACGCCCGCGGCAACCCGACCACCTGTCTTTTGTGTGTAAAGCGTCAATGGAACAGTTAGCTACATCCCCGCAATACAGTCCATTACCGCACGTGGCCAAGCGCCACCACGAGACTATATATAGTTAATCACGAAATATAAGGTACACTATGACAGTTGTAGTCTACGGTTGGAGTGACTCAAACAATTGTAACAATAATCGATTCAGGTAATAAACGTTTGATCGTTTAGAAGTTTGAAATTAGGATTAGGATATGTGTCAAGGTTAATGAAAACCTAAAATAGGTATTAATAAATATTATTTATTCACTTTCTGGGCTATGGTCACTTTCATTATCGCAAATAAATACAATAATAGTTCGTTGTCTCTAGTATGCGATATGGCAAAAGTAACATCTAAGCAAAAGTTGAGTAACATATAAAGGTAAAAGTAATACAAAATGTTACAAAAGTCGAATTCTGGTATCGCTGACCAAAATCGTAAAGAGTAAAGTGGAGATTCCATACAATTAAAATATAAAAATCAAAGATATTACAGCCATAACACTAAAATTAAATAATATAAACCATAAAATGAAGCTGTTTTATGAGGTCTCGCAGAAATACAGAACATCGTCATATTTTAAATTATTCGTAGTAATTTAAACTGAGATATGTCACTATTACTCTTAATAATTTTTAAACTTACTATTATAAGGTATTTCGTACAATTTGCACAAGGTCGCGCACTAAAAATCCTTACGATTTGCACGACCAGCGGGCACTTGCGTGGATTGAGGCAGTGGAGAGGGCAAAACGCAACGGATGTACGTGTTTTGGGATATTTTGTTTAGTTAATCCGTTTGTCCGTTTCTATCAAAACTTTGGTTGTAGGTTGGTCATATAAAACGTTAAGAAGTAAAGTGTAAGAGATATCGCATCGCTGAGCTAATGCTGAGCATGAGTAGATATACCTAATGGACGCCATATACGCTAGGTTACGCATGATGATTTTAACTGTACATGCATAACCGACAGGCAAACCCTAGTGTGTATGGCATTCAACTGTACAGTTTTCGATGCATGTACATGCTACCGAGGAAATATCAAAATTGATATTTTATGCAGCACAGTTATGCTTGCGCGCGAGCATAACCTTGCAAGCGCAGTAATATTGTAGAAGAATGTATAGAAATTTATAGGTCAGAACCTTGTCTTTGTCGAAAAAGTGCAAAGAATATCACGACAGAGACAAACGATCGTCAGCTTATGAAAAAAGCCAAGTAGGCGTCCTAAACAAACACACTGTCACGTAGCTCAACTGAAAGCTAATAGCAAAACTGTGCATGCATACCCTAACGTGCATGTGTACTATGAAACTCGGTTATGCCTGTACAGTTAAAACCATCATGCATACCCTAGCGTGTATGGCGTCCATGATATGATAGATTTTATACTGATTGAAATAATAACGTAATTAATGTACCTACCTACCATTATTTATTCAATAAAACGTTGCTTGTAAGTATGATAATTTACTGCTTTTATTTTAACTACAAACCTGAAAACAATGGAATTAAAAAAATAACACCTTTGGGATAAAATATTCTTCAAATAGTTCGCACGCGATCTACGCATGAAGGGTGTAATATACCCGCACAACACGATGGCAGAGTCTCGAAAAAAAATATTAGTACCTACTAAACCACAGAACATTACATATTCTGTGGCTTAATTCGTAACCATTAAGTTGCTTAGTCTAGGAAGCAATACCGCAGTCTAGTAAAAACAGGTAAAAAGAAGCGAATGACATCTAGTCATCGCGTACCCTTGTACGGGGTTTTCCTCGTAGGGCTTAACAACATTACGCATCTGACTTGTATTTTAACTACTATGGCTACTTGCGTGCCTAAAGAGATACGGAAAAACCTACAAATGGATATTGAAACATATTGTATCTCATGCGCCAATGACTAGTACCATGTCCATTACACCACGATATTAACATTGCTATTTGCTGCTATTTATGATGATATTAATCGCGTGCATTTGGTAAAATGGGTAAACTCGGATTAAAAAATATAATTCTACTACAATATTGCAAATTACACACAACAAATTACAATAAATGTAATATTGCATAATATTCCGCGGTAGCCTAGTGGTATGGCTAATGGACTGCTGAGACGAGGTCTCGGGTTCGATCCCAGGTTTTACCATGGCACACACCAATGACTTTTCGATGAAGTTATGTGTGTATTTATCGCAGGTTTGTAAGTGCCCGGTTAATGGCAATAGGCTCGCCACCTATTACATTGGGACCTAAACATAAACTGGCGAAATGTGGGTACTAGCACCTCTGCCTGCCCCTTCGGGGATATAGGCGTGAGTTTATGAAATGTAATGTAATATGGAATGCAAAATAAACGAAAAAAGTCTAAAGGAAATTCCCGGATCCCGAAAACCCCTGGTTGAATAAAGTTTCGCGTATGTTTATAATTTGTACGCTGAGTTGTATTTGCTCATTATATTGTAATTATTGTAGACGATAAATAGTACGAGTATAAGTAGGTACGTACTTAATAGGCAACCAATAAATATTCCATATTGGCTGAGTTAAGTTTACACGACTTTGACAAACGCGCGGTCCCTTCTCGATTTTCATTTGAAAATTTTCAGATATCACGTTTGCAAAAAAAATATTCGTACGTACACCGGATACCTCGCGCCCTTTATAGCACCAGAGTGTCGTACAGCACGGAAATATGAAAATGGGCTTCAAAGTGCAAAATTTGACAAAATTGGAAAATAAACGTTTAGCAAGTTAAATATATAATTTTAAAGTTTAGAATGTCAAAATATTTTTAACAGGTCTTTTTTTCGTTATTTATTCAGAACTATAACAAATATTAAATAGGTATAACGATGATCTCGGGCATTATACATAGCTATTAAAATGCATTTTCAAGAATGCAATGGAAATGCGCTCCCTACAAATAAATGGTAGCATTCGAAGGATAACAAGTTTTGTTCCGCATTCGCAACTCATGCTTGCCTCGTACTCTTTAATCATTTCTTAAAATTGAACGCGCCTGGTTTGTAATTTTTTGTGCAAATACGCATCTACTTTTGTTAAGTTAAACAATGCTTAGTATTGTTTAAACCCAAAAAGATTTTCTATCAGTAACAGTATCACAGCATATTTTAAATACATTGCTCCACTGTGAAGTAGGAAGTCTAATCGACGTGTTCTATATAAAAAAAGAAGTATTTCTGGGATTGAGATACAGTTGATTCCCGAGAAAAATAAAATTAACATGAAAAATTATCCAGAATTTGTTCAGCCGTTTGGTGTGATCGAGTAAGAAACGTGCTTCCATCTATCCAACCAAACTCGTTTTTGGACAAATTTTATTTTTAATTGTAAGAGTTGTTGTAGAATGTGAGGTTAGCTTGAGTCGTGTAGTTTTCATCACAGGACCATCAAATAGATGATGACGGTACTTCCGAGAACTGTTGCTGTGAGTGGCTGCACCATAGATATCTAAATCTAGAGATATGCCATTAGTGCCAATTGCCAATATGTTTGACTTCCAGTGTTACACACTTACATCGATTTACAAAATATACATTACTCACTTGAGATACATTTACGTAATTAAACACTAATTTAATACTAATTTATTGATTATGTTAAATGTTAAAACTGTCCGATAATTTGTGATTTTTGTTTGTAATAAGGTAGTACCTACGTTAGTAAAGCAAATACTTTTGATAATTATCTGCACATTGGGTATACAGTATTACAAAACTGCTCAAGTAACTGCTAGTGAGTATATCTCCTAAACAGCAGACGACGCTCTGACGCAGAAGTTCCTTAGGGTTGGAAGATTAGACGGCAGTTGCTCACACAAAAGCCGACACACCAATAACAGCAAATGTGCCTCGGGCTTCAAAGTGTAAACATTGTACGCAATTAGCAAATCACTATGATGATGATGACTTCTCGTTTGACGTGATAGTACATTTTTCATTCTTGTTCTAGTAAATATTTACTGCACAAACCGTTATGAGGTCCACGTACCAATTGCGGATTAGGTATTTTTATGTAGGGCGAAAAAATATGACTATTATAAGGGTCATACTTCGGAATGGGGCCACCCTCACCATTACAGATACAAATAGCGCTACAGTACTGGCCCTCAGTTTGACGGCTTCGTTACTTATTTTTGCGAGGTGTGCATACATTAACTACATCTCCATAGTAAGTCCCTGTAATATGAATTATATTATTTTACCTGTGGTAATCTATAGGTGTTATCTATTCTGTATCTTTTAGTACGTTTTGCTCTGTGGACTAGACATGCACAGTAGGAAATGTTTGACGCACATTAATGGACCGCATTGGAATGTTACGTTGGGTGCGGTGGAATGTTTTTTCCAAATAGAATTCAACCTTGTTACCCCAAATTGTTTAGGTAAGTACACACTAATTAACTAATTACAGAGAGTGTTCTCGATTAGTTAATTACTGTGGATCCTTAGGTTTAGGTAATCTGTAACTTAGATTGCACGCCGAATGATGCCTTTATAGTCCAAAATGTTCAACAGAGTTTTTTTTTGCAGAGAAAACTTAGGGCGCTTTGGAGAATTTAGGCGTGGCAGGGGAAATTCTATAGGGCTCTGTAAATATATGGTACGCGCAAGTACTTATACGATGGTGACACTATAAGTTCTTAGAAAATCAAAAACAGAACAAACTAGCAAGTTATTAGCCCATTTACATCAATACCAAGAAGACGCAGGCATGTGCGTTTACAGCAAAAGTATCTTCTTTCCTTCCCCTCCCCACTCTTCAGAGCACGCCACTGCCACTACAGGACAATCTCAATGTCCTAGGTATGGATGTTCGCTGCAACCTGAATAACAAAAATTACATCGAAAGTATCATCAAAACAGCCTCACGAAAACTCGGAGTCCTGAACAGAGTGAGACGATTTTTCACGCCGGAGCAGCGGTGTCTTCTATACAAGACACAAATTTGCTCCTGTGTGGAATACTGCTCGCATCTCTGGGATGGTTCAGCAAAGTACTTACTAGATGCTCTCGACAGGTTGCAGCGACGTGCGGTCCGCATCATTGGGAATCCCGAGGTCACGAACACCTTCGAACCTTTACAGATGCGTAGAGATGTTGCGTCCATGGCTGTATTTTACCGTCTGTACCATGGGGAGTGTTCTGATGAGCTCTTCCAATTAGTCCCACCCTCCCCTTTCCTACGCAGGACAACACGCGCAGGTCTTAGATGTCATCCGCACACGGTGCAAAACATCCGATCAAGAACCAAGCGGTTCGGAGACTCTTTCCTCTGTCGCACCATTAAGGCCTGGAATTCATCACCAGCTCACGTGTTTCCTTCTTCCTACAGTCCCGGGTCCTTTAAGCGGGGCGTGAAAAAGCATATGATGAGGCCGTCAAGCTGAGTGTCACCATTGTCACACGGTATGTGTAAGTAATGGCGACCCTCTTTTCTGGGACTTTGCCTTCAGCTTACCATCAGGCAAGGCGAAGTCTAATTGACGTGTCCTATATAAAAAAAAAATACATCGCTACATCCGATGGAACCACTGAGAAAAGCACTTTCCCCACTCGTCCTTAGAGGTCTCTTCGACGGCGTTTTTAAACACAGCCACTGCATCCTCGGTGTTCATAAAACGTTTTCCTCGAAGTTTTTCTTTTATTTTCGGTAATAAATACAAATCTCAAGGTGCAAGGTCGCTACAGGGCGGGTGGCCCGGTAATTCCACGTCTGACGTCATCAAGTAGTCGATCGTTTGCTTGGCAGTGTGGAGCAGGAGCGTCGTTTCTCCCGAACGTTTTCTAAGACAAGTGGCAAATAATTGTTAGTGTACCACTCTGCAGTAACTATTTTTCGATCCTCTACAGCAATTGTTGCGTAATGACCTGTCCTTCCGAAGAATGACACCACCATCTATTTTCCCACGCTTCCACCTGTTTTCACTTTACTTGGCAACTCATCGGAAGGAAACTCCCAGACAGCAGACTGTCTCTTAGTTTCGGGATCATAACAATAAATCACCTGTAAGTATGTCGAACACAGTATTTGAGTCATCTCCGTTAAATCTTTGAGCCATTTCACGACACCAATCAACACGACGGAGTTTTTGGGACCCTGACAAATAATGAGGTTTTCACTCAGCACAAACTTCCTGGCCGCTAAATGTTCATGGAAGATTTTGTACACTTGACTCAAACCGATGTCTAAGGTTGTCCGAATCTGCTGAAATGTCACCTATTTTGTCAGTCTCTATCATACGCCGCACAACCCTGATGTTATCTTCAGTCGTCCCCCGTAGAAGGCCTTCCTTCATGCCGATCATCGGTAAGGTTAGTGCGATCATGTTTAAACACATTAAAACAATGGCATTCATCGTGAAAAGCCAATCGAAGTCTATCATAACTTTCTTGTTGACTTAAATGACATCGAAAGTCATGAAAAATCATTGCACGAAAATATTCTTTTGAAATTTTTAATTTGCCGCCAAATCGTAAACAAATGACAAATGAATAAAGTACATGTACAATAATATTGGCAAAGAGTTCCATTTGAACTGTGAACTGTGTTGAAATTTGAACTTATTTTTCTATTATTTCGTTTACAAGTGGCCAGTTCTAAAAACTTTCAGTGTCGCCCTCGTATATTATGTTTTTGCCAAACATTTTATAGAAATCAAATTATCAAATATTTAGTTCACTTATGCTATTTTATGTAAATAGTATATAGGATGGATTCTTACCTCAGCAAGCGGGAGGCAAAAAAAACAGATAGGCCGGATAGATGAAGAACATCCGCTAACAGAGAATTTACTTTGTAGACTAATTAATACGCTTAAGAACCATTACATTTATGTTTGTGGTGCTTTATTAAGTTGGTACTTTTACAATGTAGTAGGTACTTAGACATAACAGTTTATTTGCTTCCCGAGGCCTGAATATATTATAAGTATATGTAACTCCTCCAATTAACTTCTAATTCCTTTCGATACCAATTTCGTATGTTTTCATTTCGGTCAGCAGTTTTTTGTTTATGTTTCGTGTATGTTTCTTGAATGTGTAAATGCCAGTCTTACAGTCTGTTAAACTTAAGTGCACATTAAATATCCAATTATATACTTAAATGTAGTTTGAGTTGGCGTATGTGTCGGTTCCTGCAATTTGCTGGCATCAGATGAATTTTATATTAGCAACGTAGGCCAAATATTTGTCGCATATCATATTATGCATTAGCGTGATTGTCTAAAACGAGGAATGTTAATTTTATAAACGTGCTATTTTTATTTATTATTATAAATATTATTATGAAGTGTGTAATGCCGAAAAAACGTTCATTCTCTGTTGTATTTAAATTTTATAAGTGTTAGCATAAGAATAATAAATGAAATTAAGTCCTACAAACTTGGTAGCAAACACAGTAAGCACTCGCCCTCACATACGCGCACACATGATTGAATGAATAATGTGTTATGTACGTTCACGGAGAATAGAATAGAGCACCTGCATACCAGCTTGACCCCTTCGACTCGTTGCAAAGACGGGCATTGAGGCTGGTTGACAATCCCATACTCACAGGTAGAGTGGAACCTCTTAGCCTTAGGAGGGATTTTGCCTCACTGTGTGTGTTCTACAGCCTATACAATGGTTTGTGCTCAGATGAATTGTTTGACATGATGCCCGTAGCTACATTCTATCATCGCACCTCTCGCCATAGGCAGGGAATTTATCCCCACACATTGCGACCTGAGACGGTGCGCACTGTGCGGTATGAAAGAAACTTCATCCCACGCACACTCAAGCTGTGGAATGACCTCCCTGCTGCGGTTTTCCCAAGCGCCTACAATATGGGGTTCTTCAAGAGGGGCATCAGAAGGTTTCTTCATGGTCGTCAGCGCGAGTGTGACACCCCTGGTGTTGCATACGTCCATAGGCCACGGTAACCGCTTCCCATCAGGTGGGCCGTGTGCTTGTCTGCCAACTAAGTGGTATAAAAACAAAAAAACAAAAATATTATGTGTACACGTTGCACTGCACACAGATTCATAGACAGAGTCGCCGTCGCAGTTGGGACCTCTCCATGGCCCAAAGCAGCAGATGCCAACGCCAGGACGTTTCCTGTTAATTTAGTAGAAAAAAAAATTAAAAACGCACAGAAATACAGTTGTCCTCAAATAAAAATCAATACTTAGATTTATCTTATTTACTTCAGAGAGTTAGGTCGACGTATTTTCGCAACCAATATAAATAAAAACATCATTGTCTACTCTACCACTTTTGGCAGCAGGTATCTACTCCATTAACGGCTGCTTCTACCGAGTAGATTCGACAACTTGAGTGAAATCAATTACGGGTGCTGGAAAACTTTAGGTAGGTACCAACATAATTTATTTACTGCAGAAAAGTTGATTTTTGCGTCCTTTAAATCAGCGACGTAAATTCGTCACTACGCGCAGATCGCAACACGGGGTCATTGCACGGTGCTTGCAGCTCGCTACTGATCGCGGGGCATTTTAGCTGATTGATGAAAAGTAAACCGCGGCTGCACCTCGGTGTAGGTATATTTAAATATTTATGTAGGTGAATTTGACACAGCATTTACACTACGCAGTACCTACTGACACTTTTTATCTTCTTCGTAGCTTTTTATACTACATATATATATATATATATATTTATATATTAGATAACGTAACAGTTTCGTGCGCGGGGCTACTCGCACTTGGTTGATTTCTTATTGTGGCCGCCATATTCATGTTCAAATGGGCAAGTCATATGTTGTGTTATAAGAAGTATAAAATTCGGTACTAGTATTTAATCAGTGCTGTCGTATATACTTCAAGGATAACATTGTAGTTTAGAAAGGCCAACCTTACAAGTGTGCAGAGACCATACCTAATTGGTAGGTACAATCAGCATCAAAAGTAGGTGAATCCTAAATATTCCATTAAGAATTTTACCAAGAAACAGAATACTTTGCTCAAAAACTATTTTTTAATTCATAAATTTCTTTTGATGCTAACAATGTAGATATAATTACATCTGTAAAGCAAGACAAGTATGATCTTAAAATCCATTTCGGTTATGTACTTAACTAAAGGTAAACAAACTTGTAGCGACTTTTTTAAACACCCATATTAAAATATAAACTGGGCTAACTAACTAACTAGTGGTTCGGTTTCGGTTTTTATTATTCAAAATAAGTTTCTAAACAGGAAAATATTTACATCTAAACTGAATTTTTAAATTAAACATATTAAAAAGTCACATCAAGATTGTTTACGTTTAGTTAATTGTACCTAATCGAATGGAGTAGGTACACATCATTAAAGAATAATACCTAATGTCCGTTCTCCAGTTAGATCTGCTGTTATTATACCTACCTATTCAATACAGACCAAAAATATAATAGCTTAAGTGTCCCAAAGAAATCCCTACCTCAAGGAGCTGAAACAACATTTTGATTTGCATTGCAGCTTATCGAAAGGCCAGATTACAAGCTTCATAGACAAGAAACCAGTTATCTGAGATTACGGAAAGTGTCGTTTACGATTGTGGGCTAGTTGCTTCCCACTAATTACTGCTTAGACTGCCTTGCATTCATTTTTCACAATCTCACTACACACAGATCCACCTATTAGATTAATCTATTGTAATATCTTTTTCTAAGTGTGTACGGTATTTAAATCGTAAAATTATCTGTCCCAACCGCGACTTATTGGTTGATTGATGAATCACAATCACGGAGAGCCTAAACAGTTGGGGTTGAAGTTTCGGCTGTAGAAGCCTTTAATGTTATTTTTGATGTGGATATTTAGAAACTTCATTTTCAAAAAAGAACTATAATTTCTTTCGCATTAGGCGGCTGCCCCTAAGAACGTCCTTGAGCATACATTTGTGAGGGATTAGGCGCTCTAACGTTTTATGTTTATAAAACGAGCGATTTCAAAAATTACCGAGGGTTTGTTTTGTCAGATCACACTGAAACGAGTATGTATATAAATACTGTAAATACTTGAGTCCCAGATTTAAGAATAATAAGTACTTTTAACCAGTTAGCCGTCACTCTTCGTGTCTTCACCAGCATGATACCCAGATCCAGCGCCCACCACCCATATTGGAACTTATTCCGGGGATGAAGCCTAAGTGCAAACCTGACCATAGTTTATGTTTGTGCTGAATGTCATCCAATAAAACTGATTTGAACAACATATTACTCACTCGCCTGAATGTCATTGTCGCTCGGCTTAGTGAAAATTCTTTCCATTTAACATTTTACTCCATGAAATTAGTTAAGTAAAATGTATTAACGCAGCCGCAAGCGCGTTGTGACTCTTAAACGCGGTTATACCTATCCATTGGTGAATTTAAGAATGTATGTTGCCAAAAATTACTAGTACCTATTCCGGTTAACCACTCCAATTAAACCAAATCCCTCGGGGCCTCTAATTCACGGTCTAAATCCAACATGAGTTCCGTAATCCCCGGTCAACTATTTCCTCCGCGTATTTATTTACGTGACAGTCTGTGCAGAGCATATTCATTACCACTGTATGTATCATTACCATTGTATAATAGCACGAATGTCCAATGACTAAAGTAAGTACCTACTTCAAACCTGAAGCATTATTCCGTCCATAGTTTCATTGGCACAGTCGCGTGAGTCAGAGATAATTCCCAGTGGCCACTTATCCTCATTGACAGGCAAAAACGGATAATAAGAAGAGCACCTATTAAGTTACAACTATTAAGTAATCAGTGCTAAACCACTAACTAAATTCTCTAAATGTACAAAGAGGGTAGTGTGGGACATTAGGGCATTAGGTAGGTATACCAAATTATATGGTATAGGTACCTTTTTAATTTTTCCCACGGAGGCCCCACCACCGACACGGTGGAGGGGCCGGCGCTCATGGGGGTCGAAGGTCATTTAGCGACCCCTACACCCGAGCCGCCTCCGAGCGCGAGTCGCGGGGTTGCGAGTCTCCTTTGCTCCCGCCCGGTCGTCTCCTTCACGAGCATTACTTGCTCGCAGAAGGAGGCGCCGGCAGTCCACGCATCCGCACAGCAGACCATCACCGCGAGCAAGTTGGTGAGCGTGAGAACTCTCACTCCCAGGGCCGTTACCAGTTCCCGTCTCGGCGTCTGCCACGCTGGGCATTTTGTAGGTACCTAAATAAATTATGTCTAGAATTTATTTGTTGTTAAGAAACTAAAATGTTCATAATGTGTTTTAAACCTTGTATATGGTACTGTAGGTTTTAAATCAAGTGAAAATAACTATAATGTTTCAATGAATTACAAATCATACTATTTCTTTTTTTTAAGCAAGTAAATCAATTCGCGTTGGGGCGCGCGGATTGAAAATTAATAACGATCAAAATTATTCGTGCGGATAGACACTTCCTAAAAAATACAATCACACCTTTCTTCATTAGACTTTAGTTTAAACAAAGATGTGAATGCATCAAACACTATTAATGACAAAAAGTGGTGTAATGACCTCGCAGCCGAGGTCGCTTTATATGCGTTATAAATTCACCACCATAAAAAACACAAGTGGTTTGTGCACTTCACTAAATAAAGTAATAGGTAGATAGGTACCTGTGAAATGAGTGAATCAGTAGTCGAGCACTGAGCAGTAAGGACCGTGGTGACGGAGCCACGGAGCCGCGGCGGGCGCTAGTTGGCCTCAAACAGCCGTGAGTAGAAAATACAGTGCGCGTGCGATCCGGACCGGTTGGCGCGACCGGTATGGCCAGCAACCTGGGAATTTTCCATGCTTTCCTCGGCTCGGCTCCGTCAAGAGAACACACATTAAGTGATTGCATCTCTGATATGAATTTGCGCACGTCTGCAAATAAGGAAAAAGTCTTGACAAGTTTTTTATACAATTTGGACTTCGTACATACATTCCAATATGCAAAAAATATTATTATTACGGAAAGTGGACTATGTTCATCATATTTTTATGGAGTGTACCTACCTACATGCTGAACCACCAAATTTTCTGGGCCCAACCAACCTCCCCTGCAAGCCGGTACAGACGGCTGATTAACAGACGAGGCTTTTTCAAAGGTCATATGGTAGTCGCTCCCATAAAAATCAAGTCTAACTAGTCAAACCAATAAACCAATATGAGGAGAAGAAGTAATAGTAGGGTTAAGTGCACAAAGATGTTGCCATTCTTTCAAAACCACCATATAAAAAGCAGACCTAAGTTTACAAATGACGTGTAATGTTAATTAAATCTATTAAAGTTAAAAACATACTGTTTAGTCTGTATTACTTGTATTTATGAAAACTCAATAATATGATATCAGTTAATGTTTGCCTGGCGAAAATGCACCAGCAGCAAATGCAGCACTCTTTAGAAACCCACACATAAGGAGTCCTGGTCTAGGGGGCCGATGTTGATATTTTAATAAATAAAATAAATTCCTTCTGAGCATTCCCCCTGTAAGGGAAAGATTGTGGGTTCAAATCCCTTCTGAACGGATTTTTTTTTTCTATCTTAATCGATTTGATTCGAATAAGTAGTTAGTATACTAAATGCCTTTAAATTTCACTCAATTGTTTGGGCGGAATCATCAACAATCAATGTTATGATTGTAATGTAATGCATGGTTCGTACGAGTATCGGTAGATGGCTCCCTCAGTCGCCGTAAGACGGATATATATATAATAGGAAGATTTGAATGGCTTCAGGCGAGGTTTGATGGCTCAGTGGTCAGAGCATTTCCTCTGTAAGGAAAAGACCGTGGGTTCGAATCCTGTCTGAACTGATTAAAAAAATGCCATATCTTAATCGAAATAAAATAAATATCTCAAGATATTTTACACATGACTATCTAGAATCTAATCTAATCTAAGTGCATATTAAAAATATGCTGCGAATTTATAATCACTTTTCTGAACCCATTGTTCCATTTAGAGCTTATAAGTCACGATAGTTATAAACTAATAATAGCGAATTAATGAAACCAATTTTGTTTCGATCGATAAAACAATAATCTCTGAATAACTAACCAAATATTCATAATACCTACCCATTTCAAATCAAACAGAGCTTTGGCAGGATTACTGTGTCAATTTTAGAAATGTTTAAAAGTTTCTGATTAAGATTTGAAAGACAAGTCGACATTCGCTTGGCAAGTCGGCAAGCGATCGCGCCAGGCGCCCAGCGGACTTGGCAAGCCGCACCGTACGGAACTACCCATTCAACTCTTTCCCTGTTTGTTCAAAGGCTCGACCAGTTAGGTTAGGTTTTAATGTTTTATTAACGAAAACACTCGCATGTAGGTAATCTGTTTTCCGTAGATTTTTGAGAAATTAGGTACAAATATTTATATTTTAAATTAACAATGTAGTTACTTACACAATTTCTTTTACTTAATTTTATTTATTTATTTATTCTTTATGCACGATGTACATTGGCGGACTTAATGCCGTAGGCATTCTCTACCAGCCTACCACGGGTGGTGCAGAGCTAGTACGTGGTAGGCGCATATTAATGAGAGATAAGTTAGGTTCGATAAGGTAAATCAATTTGATTGTTCGATAGCATGTAGATAATATTATAGATTAATTACATACACTTACATAAACAGTACATATACTTACATACCATAAATCACACATATCTGATTAATATACATATACCTATAACATAAATACAATATTATATAGACATATATAAATGTACATGAGTGGTAAAAACATTATTGTTGAGCCGATAACTCTGCCAATTCCGTGCTGATCAGTTGCCGTACCCTGGACTTGAACACATCGCGGCTTGTGCTCTTCCTGATCTCCTGAGGAAGTGCATTCCACAGACGAACGGCCTCAACAAAGAACGAAGAGCCTAAAAAGTTTGTTCTATGAGCTGGAAATGCAAGGAGCCGATTGTCCGTAGAACGAAGATTTCTATCATTCCTGAAACATAATAGTTGAAAATAAGAAGTTAAGTAAGTAGGGATAGAGGGAGAGTTGAGGAATCTTAATCTACACCTAAGAAAACAGTGACACTCCGGGAGTGACAATATAATGTTGATACTTTTATACAAAGGTGTCGCGTGTGGATTCCCCATGTGTCAGGTGCTGGTTCATGCGTACGTTAATCAACCAATTACGTTTGTACAACTTACTACCTAACTCAGAAATATTTCATAGTAATGTGCAGTTGGAACGCTTCCCTGAGAAGCATGACGTATGTTTACCGTCAGTTACAACTAGTATCATATTAGTAAATACTTATAATGTTCTTTTATATTACAAGTAGGTATTCATCTGCTTTTCACGCTGATTGTAGGTACCTACTCACGAAACTGCTTATAGGTAAATCACATGTGTTGCATTTTTATAAAGTGACAAGGAAACTTCGATAGCTTCAAGTTTGTGCTGTTAAAGATTGTCTTCATATCCCGTGTTCTGCGTAACAGAGAAGTTGATTTTTTTGCTAATGCCGGTATCGGAGCTGTCCGTCCTGTTCAACAGTTCCAAAACGTGGTAGTCCTACACTACCTACCTAGTAGGGTAGATACCTATCTAAAATGGTGGACTCGTAAGTTCTGGAATAAGAAATAAAAGCATAGGATCAACATTTTCTGGTGATTCATAACACAAACTCGGTGTGTTTACTGCTAGCGAACAACTATTCATGAGTTTGCACAGTTGCCAATATTTGTTTGCATAATTATAAGTTAGACGCGAATATTTGGGGATTAAACGAACTTACCTGTGAGTAAAATTCTATCCTAATTATAAAAGTGCTTTGTCCAATGAGATTAGTAGATATAGGTACGTGAGGACTCACTTATATGATACTGATTCACCCGCTCCATGTAAATATGAAACCATAGGTATGGTCGAAGTTATACAAACGATTGGGTGGGAATGATGAATCTACGAAGCACTCTTATAATTGAAAGATACAGGAAAGTTCGCTTAATCCCCAATTATACTTCGTACTTCATCCTCGAGATTAGCGTAATACACACATGTAAATATTTAGAACTAACATACGTAAAATATGATGTATTGAAATTTGAAACAAGTATAATATTGATAAAAAAACCAAAAACGGTATAAAATAGAAATTCTTCCCAGTAAATATAACTATCACGGTCATTGCCAAATGGCCCTGTGTAAACTTTACTAAATGTATGAGAGCTTAGGCTAATCTGCTGCTTTTCTCATAATACATGATCAACAATATGTGAGCAGTTTTCAGCATCGCTTCGCTAACAAAAAATATCAAAATGGTGTTGATTGGCGACCACTAACTTCGTTTACATGTGTGTATTATGCTAATCTCGAGAACCAAGCACGAATTTAGAATGACATTTAACTTGCAATAAACTGAGTACACTTCGCACTTAGAAATAAATTCGTATTAACTTGTCAATCGTTAAACTCCTGGTATTGCCTGTGTTTATTTTTTGAATAATAATCTAACAACATCACAATAATAAATGTTTAAGGTACTTAGTTGCCTTTAAATGATTCACTTTAAATTGCTCATTTAAGTCACTGGGTTTACCCTAAAAAGATTGCACATAGGTACCTACCTACCTACTGTGCGATAGGAAGAACATTTTATAAAACTGAAGTAAGCCGAGATTAATCGGACTCTCACTCTTTTTTCCGACAACTTGCCAAATCAAAAGTACTGTGAAGTCTCAAAATATTACTAGCCTGTTTGAGCATAACAGAATTGCGCAATGAAATGGGCTTTACCACATACACATGCGTTTACAGAAATTAGCTCTGTGTGTTTATGTCCCTCTGAGGTACCTAAACGTGATTACCCACTATTATGAAACTAATTTAGGGTGTATCCACACACATGGAAGAATTAAAACATTCTGTGACATTGTCTTTCTTCTTAATCCCAGCTCCTTCCCAGGTGCATCCAATTGCATCCTAGTCTCTACCAGGGTCCGCACTCGTCGTTACTATGTTTTGGATAGTTTTGGCTTCAACAGAAATTACTAATGTCAACGATGAATCATATGGGTACAGGAATGCGGATATAACTGTCAGATACCTTTTTTTCGTAAATATCCACCAATGACAAACAACTCCTTGGCTAAGTACCTACATGTTTTTTACATAGAAATATGAGACCAATACAAATAAACGTATTATACATACTAATATTTGCATAGATAGTGGCACTTATATTTTTTTCGACCTTACACACTGGACTGTGTGCAAAATAATGGCCGAGAAGGGAATGAAAGTAAATGTGTACGAACACAGATGATTCGTCGAATTCAACCCTAAATTTGAGTAAAAATGGGAAAGGACAAGATGGTGTTGATGGTAATGTTTTGCTTAACCCACAAGTCAACCTCACCAGTAAGCCAGAACACCTGCTGATTGATGGATAGAGTTCTGGCGCAGGCTTTTCTCTCGAAGTTGGGTTGAACGCTCTCTAAAGTCCAAAAGTGGAGGGATCTCAATTTCCAACCCCAAGCTTAGCTTAAGGGTAACTTTTGGATATAACCGAGATTGGCGTTCGGATCCAGTTATTGTCATACTTAATTCCTGATCAGGCGGTTATATTGTGATGCCGCAGCATACAGCTTAAGATAAACTGTATATGCCGCTACGCGTGGGTACATAATATTATGTATATTTTGAACAATTTATACACCAATACGTCCCAATCTCAATATTATCTCGATAAAAGTTAGCTGAAGTGGCTATATCTAACTAAGGACTGATGGCCGTTGGAGTAAACGAGTCCTAATAAGAGTCCACGACACTTAACCTACTTTAATAAGATTACTAGATGATATGTATAAAATTAGTCATATTATTAATGGGGCAACACGATTGGCGATGCTGCAATGTATCGCACTGCAGCATTGAAATCCGCTATTAAAAATAAAAATAAGTAGTGCTAGAAATGACAATGCAGTGCTGGAAGCCCTAGACGGATCTTGTATACATGTGACTGCAGCATGATGAGCAATACCTATCTACTAGGTTTCTACAGACAATTGTTATGAATCGAGATAGTACCTACAATCGATTTTTCAAAAATTGCAATGCTCATCTGAAATATCATCAATTTGCGCTGCTGAATTCGGCGTTTGAATTCAGTTTTGTCAACAATCACCCAGTTTCTTTTAGATCAGGTGATTACTGACAAACAATGGAAAAAACTTAAAGGTTCACGGTTGGTGTTAATGACGATGTGGGTTAATAAAATTGTATCTACACCTTTCTTTCTTGTCGTACGTCGTCGGCTAATTAGCTCAGCTAAGATAAATTGTGTGGAATGAGTTCACGTCGGTAGCGTAGAAACCGGAACCTCTCGAGCGTAACGCCAACTCCTTAACCATTAAGCTTCCGACGCATTTTATATATATAAGTCTTATTAAATGTGAAATGCAGTGATTGGCTACTGTGAAATGGCCTTACGGCAAAGTCAACCTGGTGACTTAACGATATAGGCGATCAGTCGATCAGCAGCCGCTGCGCAATAAGTTGGCGTTAATGACATATGCAGCATTGCTTGCGGGCACCCTCGGCATGACCAGCCGCCAGCGGTACGTTTTGCCTGGCTAGTAACCCAAAGCTTCATTGTAATTACTTGAAATAATTGAGACTCGAAAATTCCAACGTAACCTGTTGACAGACATGTGAGGCTCCGGCACAGGCTTGCCCTTTCTATTTAAGTAGGTGAGACTGCAGTCGCGCTCATAAAAAACCAATAAGTAAAGAAAATGAAGAGTAGGAGAGCGGACAGATTTTAGGCGCAAGCTTCGTGTGCAATCATGAAACCCGTTCGAATGATGATGGAATTTAGACACAAACATTAAAAAGTCTTTCTTGGTTCTAGATGCTTGTAAGTAAATCCACCCAGAATACTAAAAATATAATATGTAACTATAGCACGGTCAATAAAAAAACGAATACTGATGAATTTATTTCTCTTCCTAGTGTAGAGCTGTAATATGGTACCTGTATCTCTTTCACCTGTTCTAAAGACCTCGCTTTTGCTATAAGGGACACTAAAACGGTATAGGCATAAAGGCTCCATATTGGGTTAACGTTTTTTTTTTTTTTTTTTTTTTTTTTTTTTTTTTTTTTTTTTTTAATAAATAAATATTCTACAACATTCTACACAACGCTATCTAGACCCATGGTAAGCATAGCTTAACTAGCTTGTGTTATGGAATCTAGAATGCGGATAAACATACTTAAATACTTTTTTTTTTTTTTTTTTGTAAATACATACATATTATACATAGAAACACCCAGACCAATGCAAATACCCATATTCATGCATACAAATATTTGCACTGAGCGGGGATCGAACCCGTTTTATTCCAATACTTTATTTACCTCGTAGAACAGACCAGTGAGAAAAAATAATTATTATCAGTTTTGAATTACTGGGTTCATCAAGTAACATACCCCTACGCAGTCAATGAACTCGTACAAAAAACATGACCCAACGTGGACAAAATGTAGTAAGTATACATATATAGTACTTAAATTTAAAATTCGACTGCACCTTGCAACTAAATAGCAAACACACGGCTGACAAGTCGGTGTTTCGGAAACCTGTTGTGAACATTTATTTTCGCAAGCACCCGCTGACGAATCAGGTAGACAATTTAAGCGCGTGCGTGCACCTAAGTGCGGCCACTGCGCGGCTGTGATGTTTGGGAACAGCGTGCAGCGGTTGTCTTCGCCAGCCACTACTGCCTGCAGACTAATCGGCGCGTGGCGTGAACGTTATTTGAGATTCTGTTGTCAGTTTGCGCTTGATTTTGGACTTGAAAATAATGATTGCTTCCTATATTTGTCCTGTATAGAGCTAAGACTTTATAATTTCCCAAGTAAGTACGTACCTACACAAAGATAAACTTCTTAAGTTCAGCAGTTTAGGTTTTGCTTTGATGAATAGAAGATATTACCGATAATAAAAAGGTGCCAAGTAGACATTAGATCGTAAAATAATTACATGATCACGTATGTCGTTTGCTGGAGATGCAGATTAATTCTATCACATCACCTTGAACCACATAAGCGGCCAGAAATGCAAATCAATTGCAATATCGTGGAATTTACACCTTTTACCAACGGCACCTTTTTCAACGATCTATTCACAAGTGAACTGCATACTATCGTATGCGACATTGAATAATAATTCGATGGCCATTAGCAGAAACGTCTTATCCGACATTAAGTTATTGATTGAAGGTGTTAGATTATCATAATCATATAACTTGTTATTGTTAGGTTAACTTACGTTGCCTAGGATTTCTTAATTGACATTGTCGTTTACTTGATTGTTTCGAACTTTTTGCCGTCCAACCGTACATACCAACATTACATAACATTCTAAGCAATAAATACAGGTAATATAATATTAGAACATACAAGTAAGTCATATTTTATATATAACATAGGTACATAGTACACAGGCTTCTTATAAAATGTATTCTTCGCTTCTACGATTTGATTCATTTTGGCGCTTAAGACGTGACTTGTGGCCTGAACTCGACTATATCCAACGCTCGCCCTGGAACCTTGTCCGTCCATTCGCAGGTGTACTTTTGTAATTTAATTAATTAATTTTAATTTAAACTGGCTTGTATAATGTCACGCCTGCACGTTGCGCCCCGAAAGAAATAAGGATATTTATAATTATAAATTAAATAAGTAAGTTGCCTATTATCTCAAAAATCTGTTTTATAACAACCCTGTTTACTTATGCAGTGTTTTCCTCATTAACGTTCAAAAAACGACCTCTATGGCGTAGCGGTAGAGCGGTCGACTGCTACGCAGGATGCGTGGGTTCGACTACAGCTCAAATCAAATCAAATCAAAATGTTTTTATTTTTCTACTCATACATTGATATAACATCCATATATTGAGAGAAACCCCAGTAAGTTAAAAAATACTTGTGACGGGATTTTCTCGCTGCTTCCCCTAGGTTTGAGTATACAATGCTGAGAACTTAATCTAGCTGCTACAATATAAAGATAAATTTTATATAATAATAAGCCCGGTCGCACATTACAACAGTATTAACATAGTCGGTACTTTGATGTACAAAGTGATTTATGTGCGAGGGAGAAGATGTGTGTGTGTGTGTGTGTGTGTGTGTGTGTGTATGTGTATGTATGTCTGTATATATGTGTGTATTTATACTGTGTGTGTATCTGATGCTTGGATATCTGTGCGTGTTTCATGAAAGCCTAACTAGCATTCTTTCAACGTCATTGTAGGTTAGTAAGCTTAACCATTTTGTTAGGGCCACTTTACAATCATAAAGCAACATGGGATAAATGTATACTTCAGAGTTTACTTTATTGTATATGTAGATGGATTGTGTGGTATACTGTCGTCTGGCAAAGTCAGTGCGGACCACAGGAGAGAAAGCCACACAGTCCTTGCGTCTTTTATTCCGTATGCAAGAGTTATAGGTAAGTGTTTTATGTAGGTCCAAGGTAATGTTAAGAACATAAAGTTTCCTGACCGTTAGCAAGTTACTTTCTCTGTACAGGTCCTCAGTAGCATACCTATAGGATTTGAGGTACATAACCTTAATTAGTGACCGCTGAGCTCTTTCCAGATCCAAGAATTTAGTCTTAGTGGCACCCCCCCATACCGATATGCAGTATGTTATAATCGATTGGGCCAATGCAATATAAATTTTGTTGAGTAACGGCGGATTCATAACATGACGCAGAGTTTTAAATATATATATAAGTTTTCTGACTCTACTCATAATACATTCAAGGTGAGGATGCCACGATAGTCTCTGGTCAACCGTAACACCAAGATACTTTACAGTTGTCACTTTTTGTATGCTTTGACAGTTGCAACTTAATTCCGATGCATTGGCACACCCATGGATAGGGACTCCGAAATCGGAACCTGGCTGTGATCTGATGTTTGGAGTGAAACAAATGTAGTAGGTTTTTGAAACATTAAGTGTTAGAAGGTTTTCATTTAGCCATCTAGCCACCTCTAACAGACCACGTTCAGCGATCGATTTCACGTCGCCCCATGAGTCTCCCGAGTAAACCACCGCAGTGTCATCAGCATAAGAAAAGATACGGCCGCCGCTGCTTCCAATATTACATAACTCGTTTATGTATACTAGGAACAGCGTCGGACCAAGCACGCTTCCCTGCGGGACACCGTATGTTACCTTTTCTTCATTACTCCTTAGATTATTGATTTTTACTTGCTGATATCGATTATTTAAGTAGTCTTTAAAAAGCGAGAGCGCGGGCCCCCTTATACCAATGTTTTCAAGCCGCTGCAGAAGGATGGGAACGGATACGGTGTCGAATGCCTTTTTGAGGTCTAAAAACACTGTCAAACATTTCTTTTTGAAGACAGCTTGGTACAAATATTTGTATTGGTGTATAATATGTATGTCTTAACAAAAATTATATCTGTTACAGGGTAGTTAAACGATGCCTACTTTGGGTCTAGACAACGCTGTGTAGAATCTCGTCGAATATTAGAATAATGTTATAATATAAGAAAATATACAATAAATAATAAAATTACTAGCATGTAGAAAAAAAAACTGCGCCTCTTACTTTTTAAGCGTAAAATATTAAATATTATAGGTAGGTTTAGGCCACAGGCAATAAACCCAAGAGGGAAATTCAGATCCTCAGATCTCGTGTATTCGGCACAATGCTATACAGATCATCATTATCATATTATTTTAGCATTGTTTTTTATTGCAACTAAGCTTTCACCTTAGAGCCCGAGGACCACCCGATCCCAAGAAGACAGTCTGTTCGAAAAACCTCTTCCTTCAATCAGCTAGTGTACCGGCTCCCAGGTGAGGCTAGGGTCCCCAAGATCTTAGTTCACCACATGCAATAACTGTGTAGATTTGCAACATAATTCACTAACACACTTTGCACTTTTACGATTGCTGATGAACATTACCTACTATCACGTCACTGTTTGGAGTAACGTGAACTCGTCATAATATGCATTAAAAGACGACCCACTTCCGAGCTTTTCCTGTTAACTATATACGCAGTGTGAGAGACTGAGCTTTATTATGTCACATTTCAATAAGCCGCGGTGATATTTGACAAGCCAGCGACAGGTTCGTTGACCAATCGCCTCCCAGATGGTATTTCATAAAATGGTTAAGGAAGTTGCAATATGAATTTTCCTGGCTGTTAGCTAACACTTTGTTGGTGGGTGGCGGTAACCACTGAAACATCTAAAAAGCCCTCCCAGTTCAAAATTGGCAAAATTACATTTGGGCGATTGTGTTGAAGGAAACAAAACGTCAGCTGCCGATAGCGCGGTAGAAAATGTGTCAGCTGGTGACCTGAGCATGTACAATTATATTACACCGTCAGTTATTTCCTCCCGGGTCAAATTTAAAATACAGTTGATCTAATATATTGAATGAAACAAACAATCAGCTGCTGAAAGCGCGGTGGAAAATACGCCAGCGGTTAAAGAAGTTGTAACTTCCTTAACCATTGTACGAGGTATCGCCCGGGAGGAAGTCATTGATCAAATTTGTGGTTGATCAATGGCAGAGATTGAACCGTATTTCATAAATATGTATATTAATTTGTTTTGAAGGCGTGGTACCTAGGTACTCTTTGTTATGTGATACACACAGAGAGCTTCTTAGATAAAAATGATGGAAAGAACACTTCTTAAAAAGTTTTTTTTTAAAGCTCTGATTGAAATAGCGATAAGGCCGCCATCTGTTCGTACCACAAATCTTTATGTCTTCTTATTGTAATGTAATATGTTATTGGTGTACAATAAATATGCTTATTATTATAAAACTTACTGAAATGAATAGATTTACATGCACCGCTGAAATTATAGCGTATTGAGTGATGGCCACCGCTACCAGTGCTTCTATCGAGTAGTGACGTCGTAGACTCCCGACATCAGCCTATAATATACTTTATATAGGTACTCCAAACGACAATTAAATACCTAATAAACATATTCAAAACTTGCATTTTCATTGTACCTACCTCGTATTAAGACTATTACAGTAAAACAAACATACTTACTCCTGTGGAAACATTTCAGAATATCCCAGTTATTATTAATATTCTTATTCTAGATGAAATCCTGTTATATACATCTGTTTAGGTCAACGAGTGACTACGGCATGGTACAACACTACATACTGGTTTAAATATTTGCATTCGGCCGCGGCGGTGATACCTACCTACTTGCGTCCAACAGTTCTTTTTTCAATACGTCACATTATATTAATTACGTCTAATTTTGCTCGAAAATTTGAAAGTTGATGTAGTTCCACAAATTATCTCACTTATATAAAGACTCTCGTTGAAAAATGGATTAATTAGGTAGTAGGTACATACTTACATACGTACACGTGTATACAAGACTTACATGTTTTCGAGTGGGTACGGTTATGTCGAACGGACTAAAACGGCACAATGTTTTGGGTCTACAGATCAACTCATGTGCTACAGATGCCGAGTTAGTGTAAAGTCAAGATGCCAATAATTATTTTATGAAATCTAATTTTATAAACTCAGTTAACAATCTGTCTTACGGCGTGTTATCTAATTAAAGATAGGTACTTCAGTTGTTCGCAGATATTATTTGTTTTTGCGCTCCGTGTACGCCTCGGTACTAGGCAATAAAAAAACCATTGTTCTCTGCCGTCTTACCTTCTACTACTACATTATATTCTTAAGAAAATTTATTCCAACAACCATCAGCAATTAGAATTACATAGGTACCTACATAAATAATAACTCAACGTTTAATTGTAATTTTTAAACAGTCTTGTTTGTTTTACAATTAATGTTTTGAAAGTAATTTGAAATACAAACGAATATTAATACGATACATTATGTATGATCTAAGTAGGTAGATAATGACTGTCATAAATGTCAAAATACATGTAAATCCCATATGTACATGAATTATTCTATTTTGTTCTACTTTTTCTACAAGCGAATGTATGGTGCCACTAGTATGGTCTTCGACTGCTAATTCAGACGCCACGGTTCCCTCCCAATTCAAGTATTGTAATACATAAATAAATGTGTTTATCCGCATTCTTTAATTATTTCGGCGGCTGTAATAAGGCGGCCTCTGTGGCGTAGCGGTAGAACGTTCGACTGCTACGCAGGTGGCGCGGGTTCGATTCCCGCTCAGTGTAAATATTTGTATGCATGAAGATGTATATTTGCATTGGTCTGGGTGTTGTATGATTGATATGTGTGTATTTACAAAAAATAGAACCGAAGTATATTTATCCACATTCTAAAATCCATAACACAAGCTAGTTATGCTATGCTATGCTTACCATGGGTCTTGATAGCGTTGCGTAATATCTTGTGTATGACTCGTCTAACCCGCACTGACAAGCGTGTGTATCTCTGTACCTCTCTAAACGAGAGATTCAGATATAAATGAAGACCCTTTTTTTAATGTGCGCAAAATCCCCACGGATACTGGTAAAAACCCTCCCCCACCGGCCCCTGTGGTGGGAGGGGGGGGGGGTTTATACCACTTAGGTAGACAAGCAAGGCAAGCGCACGGCCCACCTGTTGGAAAGTAGTTACCGTGGCATATGGACGGTGAACCAGAGAAGCCACACTCGCGCTGCCGACCCTGTAAGCACAGTCTCTGTGCCGTCAGTGTAGAGGACAAAGCAGGACAAGCCTTTAGTCATCCCACTGACAGCACAAATTCGCCAGTGAGCTCTGTCTACCTTACTTACCGCTGGGAATACAACACGAAGTTATTATAACCGCGGTTAAGCAGAGGGTTCAAGCATGGCTACTACGACATAAGAACTGCTTTAGCGCGGTTATTTATTCCACCCCCCCCCCACACACCACACACACACACACACACACACACACACACAGACACACACACACACACAGACACACACACACACACACACACACACACACACACACACACACACACACACACACACACACACACGTAAACACACCCTCACACATCCTTTCTAACCTTATTCACAGAGTTTCTGTTTCTCCTATGGATTTATTAGTATAATAAGCAAAGTATAAGTGTCTGTATCTAAGTTTTATTACCTACCACAGGCACCAGCGATCCACTACCCAATGTACAGTAATCCTTTTGTGTCATATATTGCATTTATTGGTTTGTGGTGAGAAATAAACAATTTTATTTTATTATTATTTTAAGTGATAACGAAGCAAACCGTCGCTGTTGATAATGATTAAAAAACAGCGATCCTCATAACCTTCACTAGTAACTTAGTGCTTACTCAACGTTGCTAACGGATATGTGGAATGAGTAGGTATAACGTGAAAAAAAACTATTCCGTCACCCCTCACGAGCAGAGGAACCGTTGGGCCCACTGTTCGACACCTCTTTTCTTTATCTCGCGATGAAAATGTATTCCCGGATTCTTTAAATGAAGCGTAGGAAAACTTATTAAAAGGCCGTTAAGCCTCACTGTAGAATTATTGGCATCTATGTGTGACCATCTTTCAGAATGCGTAGAGAGTACTTACTCTTTCTCAAATGAAAACAATAAAGTCAAAACTTTCTTTGATACAAGAAATATATCGAAATTTCCTGTTGCCTTAAGCTTTGATAGATGAGGCAAGTAAGGGTACTTATAATGTAGTATTCTTATAGATATTCAGTAGCAGAAGCGTCATAGGCTATTTGATGAATTATTTTTAATTCTTGAAAAATTACCACTATTTAATAATATAATGAACAGCTAAAGTGACAAATTCTTAAGACGAATGGTTTTCAAGATATTTGATTTTGAAAATTCGATTTCTCGCGCCGCTGAAAACGCTCCACAAAATCGTACTTGTGAGTGGTGTCACCCTCCCCCCACTCGCTCGTAGTGCATATCGCAATTATCTCGGTCTACATTGTGTTTACATGTACATAATTAATAATAAAAGTAAGTCATTGAAAATTTTATGAGGAATCTAAAAAGATAAAAATTGGGACAGAATTTGATTGTTTATATTTTGTACTTACTATGTGAATTAGAAATAATGAAAGTCATAGTTTCAGTTTGGTTAGTCCGTATCTTAATTCGCACGGCATATTTTTTCCGAACAAACTATCATATTAAGCAGTATTGGGAAGAAGCGGACGGTATTATCAAATACCCTATTACTTCTATGACACATTTTAATAGCTTATTTACAAGCGTGGAAGTGTGAACATGTAAGTCACGTGATACGTAGGTACCTACGCACATATCGTGATTTATGTTAATATGCATATTAACATAAACCCTTGTAAACATGCAAATTAGTGAGTCGAACATGGACATACCGAAATCATCCCGGATAGTTCAATCAATCATACAAGCAATACGAAATTAAGAGGAAGTGTCCTTATCTATATTATTACGGAAAATAATATCGTGCTGTCATATATGACCAATTCTAACAGTAAATATAGGTATTTAACACAAAAGCTATCGGGATATTTAAAATAAAATATCAGAAACCGCAAACAATACATGCCAAATAAATGTCCCAATAGCCCTAATACTAAAAATAAATGTTGCGTAATTATGTTGAGCATCTGTATAATTTGATAATATTTTTTGTATCTTGTACTGTGAATTAAATAAATAAATAAATAAATATTCCACAAAATTCTACACAACGCTATCTAGACCCATGGTTAGCATAGCATAGCGTAACTAGCTTGTGTTATGGATTTTAGAATGATAAATATACTTCGATACTTTTTTTTGTTAATACACACATATCAATCATACAACACCCAAACCAATGCAAATATACATATTCATGCATATAAATATTTGTACTGAGCGGGAATCGAACCCGCGCCCCCTTTTTTTTTTTTTTTTTTTTACGTGCGCAAAATCCCCACGGATACCTCCCCACCGGAGCCGGTGGAGGAGGTTATGTCGGACTCGAACCGACTAAAACGCACGCCGCCTGTGGGTCGTTTTGGTTGCCGAAGGTGAGGTTGACAGGCATATCCCTCGCACCCCGGCCGACCCAGGGCCATCTCTCACGATCTGGCCCTCTTCTCGGGTGTGGGGACTACAGAGTCCCCAACTCGTCCCCGGAAACGGGGAGGCGCGCCACGCGCGCCTCCGCCGCGGCCTGCTTCTGCCAGGGTGACAGACGGCTTCACCTGTCACCCCCAGGCCGGCGCTCATGGGGGGCGGAGGTCGTTCATCGACCTCCGACGCCCGAGTTGCCTTCGTACGCGGGCAGCTTGTCTTGCGATCCTTCGTCGCTCCCGCTGCCGCTCCCGCCCCGCCTCCTCCTTCACGAGCATTACTTGCTCGCAGAAAGAGGCGCCGGCCGCCCACGCATCCGCGCAGCGAACCATCGCCGCGAGCAAGGTGGAGAGCGTGAGAACCCTCACTCCCAGGGCCGCCACAAGCTCCCGCCTCGGCGTCTCCCACGCCGGACACTCGGTGAGCGTGTGCGGACCTGAGTCCTCGCTCGCGTCGCAGTGATGGCACTCGGACGTTGGCTCTTTCTGCATCCGACGCAGATACTTTCCGAAGCATCCGTGCTCGGTGATCATCTGCGTCAGACGGTACGAGAGGCTGCCGTGTGGCCTCTCTAGCCACTCCCCCATGATGGGTCTTACCGCCGTTACTACGGCGTGCCCTGCGCCTGGTTGCCCAAGTCGTATCTCCCATTCCGCCACCATTTCCCTGTGGAGCCGGGATCTCACGGCTCGAATTTCTTCGGGCTCGGGATCGTGACCCCGCTCCCGCGCCGCCCTTCGGAACCGGTATAGCGCCGAAAGGCATCTCGCTACCAGGATCCATGGTGGCGATCCGGCGAGGAGACTCGCCGCGTTGAATGATATCGTGCGGTACCCCCTTATGATGCGGCACGCCAACTTCCGCTGCGGACGCTGCAGCAGGAGCATGTGCCGATCACTCAGGGTGTCCGCCCACACGGGACACCCGTACAGGGCCATGGACCGCACGACACCCGCGTAGAGTCTCCTGCAGGAGTCCTCCGGGCCCCTCAGGTTGGGCAGTAGCCGCGCCAGAGCGTTGGCTGTGCCCGCCAATTTGGGGCCCAGACTTCGGAAGTGCTTCCCGAAGTCCCACCGGCCGTCGAGCACGAGCCCCAGATATTTCATCTGGGGCTTGATGCCGATGAGAGTGCCTCCCACTGTGAGACTGGAACCAGGACCCGCGCCCCCTGCGTAGCAGTCGAACGTTCTACCGCTACACCACAGACCGACATTATAAGGGAAATATGATTATTTATCATCGGAGCTTCAGATATATGTTAGGTATGTTATATATCTACTTAGCTATTTCGAAATGTCACCATTATACCTAGGACAATATAAATTACAATATATGTACAGCATATGCATACGTTTGCATATGTACAGCATATGTACAGACAATCACTATATCTATCACAATTAAAATGTAAATGTCGAACACTTTGGACATCGTTAAACGCTTTAGTATCGGAGTGTGGAAGTACGTGGAGTCTTTGAGTAGATAGGGTTATGTCACAATATACATACATACCTACCAACTTGATACAAAAGAACACGCGTAGGCATAACACGCGCCTTGTTGACAAAGATGAAAGCGGCAGCGTTAGTCTCAGTTGCATCCAAAGCTTTGGAACCCGGCCACTGCTCTACTACTCTGTCTACTTATTTGGCTTATCTTGACTTTAATGAAGTCTACTACCGTCTGACTGGCCACCCTAAGAGATCCGGGAGAGCACCCGGTACATCTTGATGTGGCCTCGTAAACACACATAGTTAAAGATGGTTCTTCTTCCTCTTAGCGTTAATCCCGTCGCATTTAAAGCTTTTACGTCGGATTCTGGGGTCCGCTTTATATGTTCCGTTCCGGACTATACTTCGATATGTTCCGTGAAGCGACTGCCACCTGACCTCCACAACCCAAAAGTGATATCGAAACATTGCAGCTATATCAGTGGTTGCAGTTTTTACGGCTCCAACTACCCGTAACGATTGCCGTAGATGTTGGTATGGCAACCGGGACAGACAGCTTGACCAAACCAATGCAAATATCTATATTCATGCATACAAATGAATGCACTGAGCGGGGATCGAACCCACACCTGCGGCTTCACTATCGCCACGCCAAGGAGGCTGTCAAAATTAAAGATGTTTCTGGCACAATTATTAGTTGCAGTAGGAACACTAGCTAATCTGCGTTAAGGATTGTTCGCCGTGGAATCATACTGGGGGCACGGAGTCAATTCGTCCCATGAATGCGCTCATTCAGGCGGCACCTTGTCGGCCGTCGGGGCCTAAATCACTCAGTATGTCGTACTGCAATAAAAAATATATTGACAACTTTGACTTTAGTTTTATCTGGATATAAGCTGATATGAGAACTAATTTATTAACAGTCAGATAAGAAGAAAGTCAATGTAAGTTTCCATAGATATCAGATGCTACATAACTATTGAGAAAAGTAATAATTTTATAACATGTGTAATTTTATTTGATTAAATACTATTATAAAACCAGGGGAATCGGTATAAGGGAATACGCAAATAAGTCAATAAAATAATACAGTTAAGGGAATTTTATTAGGTAGATATATAATAAATTATGAAAAACGATGGCACACACCAATGACTTTTCGATGCTTTTCGAAGTTATGTGTGTATTTATCGCAGGTTTATAAGTGCCCGGTTAATGGCAATAGGCTCGCCATCTATTACATTGGGACCTAAACATAAATTGGCAAAATGTGGGTGCTAGCACCTCTGCCTACCCCTTCGGGGATATAGGCGTGAGTTTATGTTATGTTATGTTTTTATGAATAACCAAAAAATCTCGACTGCTGTCTAAAAGTTCGAAACAAGTATGATAGCAGACGGTACCCATTTGCCAATCATAAACCGAACGGAACTTAATGAGTATCGCTTGCCATCAAACTTGTTTTTATCTTTTAAAGAGCAGTCTTTTATTTTTCTTTGACGCAGTCGGGTAAAAAATGGCACCTCAATACAAAAAAGATTAGTTAATTTATTCTATGTAAGTACAGGTTGCATGCAATGTGTCCTGATCACGTCTTACGTTTTAATAGATCATAAAAACGCCAATACGATTGCGATCAGCAACAAATAATACGTAGGTACTTGTGGATGAATAGACCACTGTCAAAGAACAACAGATCGTACGTGCAAATATGGCAAATGTGGGTAGATTTGTACGTCAAATACATAACCATAGTAGATGAATATGGGGTCATATAAGGGACCTCAACAAGATATTTGAGAGTCAAATCTGCAATCTGGTACACCTGTTGATTAACGGACGAGGTTCTCGTGCAAGCTTTCCTCTCGCGTTTGGGAAGAGAGATGGCAATAGCTTCCGAAAAAAGCAAACAAACCAATAAAAGGAGAAGCAGAAAAGTGGATACCGAGCTTCAAAGCGCGAGAATACGGCTGATCTTGGCACTGGGATAAAGAAGAAGGCGTGGGTAAGTAAACATTTAATAGCGACTCCACATGGAACCTGCTAAGCTCTACACTTACCAATTAAGCAGTGATGGCGTCCAAATCACACCTTACTAACTGCTGCTCTTGGCGATAGCAAACGATGATGCGACTGTAGCTATCAACCGATACGCACACGTGATTTTCTGCGATCAATACCTGAATCTAAATTGCGCGGTTTTGCGACTGTTTTTAACAATAACTGCTCGCATTGACAATAGTGTTACTGAACATGCCCCCTTCCCCCTAACTGACAATCCAAGTGTAGTAAATAATAAAAACATCTGAGCCTTTTTCTAACTCAGTTGAGGCATGTTGAGGTCGACTTTCCAGGCTAATTATAAAATTTCCCTAAAGCAACTGCCATCTGAAAAATATCTAACCTTGCAAAATATTAAGCTACGAGCCCTTCCATATATACATAATAGTAAATACCTAAATATAAACTTACTTAGATATGGTCTTTGTATGTACAAAATAGATTCGAGCATACAAATAATCCACAGCTGGAATCAAACCCGCGTCTGACTAAACAGTCATACGGTCTACCGCTGCGTCAAATGAATGAATGAGTAAACAATATAACTTCCAAGGGATTTTTTTAGCCGCTAATATATGGAATTAACACATAGGCACTAAGTAGGTAGGTACTATAGATAGATGCATAATATTATTTGCGATAGTTAGGCAGTAGATAAGCAGTTACGTATGGTTCATGTTACGCTGCTGATCAGGTACACATCTACAGAGGGGTGAGCAAACGGAAACTAGTGGAATATTGTGGGCCTTTGCTGGTCACTACCGATAAGTTTTTACCTGAAAAAGGGTAATGTTTTTTTAACAAGACCAAATGGTTTATTCGTTTTAATAGCCAGTTCAGTATTGTATCATTTTGATTTGACCGGCTTGTACATTATTTTGCAAACGCTGTTTTCAAGTATTAGCTAGGTATTCCCAGCTGTGTCTCTCGCTACTTTACCTACTGGTCTGTAGGCACTCCAGTTTTAATGTAACATCCACCCAAAGCATTGCTTTGCATCGTCTTCTCAATCCCGAACCCAGGTGCATAACATAAAAAAAATGTATTCACTGAAATTCAAATTTCGAATGATTCGAAAAATCGAAAATCAGAAATCTGATGTATGTCAGGCAAATCAAAGGTTTGTATGTACATATACCATGACCGCGTTAATGCCCGTAAATTCCCGTTATTGTGATAGTCGGTATTTCAGAATTTTAAATGGTGTCTTGAAATTCAGCATTCTGACAGTGATAAATTATAAACATTAGGAATATTATGTATGTACCTATACTATGATCGCGTTATTTCCCGTAAACGTTATTGTGTATCATGGAACACGAAAGTATAAAAGTTAGTGTAACGACCTATCATCAATACGTTTACCGGTTATAAAAAAAAACGTAAAAGCAACAAACGAGTTATATCGACCTATGATTATCTAATGACCTATATTGACGACACTACAAGAATCTTGTTCACTGTTACACAGTTCTTAAGGGATTATACTTAGCATAAAACATTTCTAAACAACTGTATAGATACACACATAACAATAAATAGGTTAATCAGATATAGAACATCCAAATTATGTCAATTTGATTGTTTGACCTACCACAAAGCGAAGATGTTGACATTCTCAATGAGATGGTTGTGCTACTTGCGTGGTCGGGCAGGAAGGGAGTTATTGCGCTATCACTGCACAATTGACTTCCTGGATATGATATGTATGTATATATATAAGTATGTATATATACATTGTAAGTAAGTATAACTACGTATGAATACCTGAGCGAGTGAACTTCGTTTGGGTGCCTATTTCTAGTTTTGGTCAAAAAGGTAATCTATTACCTATGTTTATAGGTACATGTTCTAGAACCCATAACACATTCAATACTGTGTACCTACTTATTGGGTTGAAACATTGAAGGCCGCACTCAATTGAGCCTCGCGTGTGAACATCGCCGCCCGCACAACTGCATTACAGAACACAAATGTCGAATCAATTGCGAAGTTATATTTACGTTGATTGAGAGATTGCATCCTCTGTGTGAGAATAAAGACGGACCTGAACTCTCGACAATAGACCTTTTAACCAATAAACCTATTCAGCCGCCTCGTGTCCCTATCATTGCAATGTATATCAACTATTAACGACAAACATTTTCCTTCGGACGTGTTTAGTTTTACAATTGGATGCGCATATTTAAAAGCTCATTATTGATCGAATGCTCTTAGTTAGTTTATTAGAACATGATTTGAATCTAAGAGTAGGTGTTAAGTGGAAAATAATGAAAATGAAGTAAGTTCCTACTCGTGCACGGGGCCCCAATGGGGTGTACCATCAACTGAAACCCGATTTTATAAGAACGAGGCTCAGGTGCAGTGGAAGCTGGCATTCCTCTCGAGGACGGAAGGTCAGACAATAGGTACTCACGGTAAGGTTAACAGAATGGAAGACTAAGTAACTCGTAACGTTACGACCACTTTACGACAGTTTTATTTTATTTGTATTTGTCAGGTTGAATCGGTTTATACGGTATACTAGTGGCCAAGGCGCAAATATCCGGCCAGTCCAAGCGAACAAACTTCTAAAAATCCTAAACAAGCAATTTAGCTTAGCTACTAGTCCTGTTTATGTACTTTTTTAAAGAATAAGTACTTCGCCTTCTACAAAAGAAATTAAACATAAAAATGTGCTTTAGTAAATATTTATTTATGGATATCCATCATCTTTCTGAAATGATGGATATCCATAAATAAATATTTTTGTGGTGTGTGATTATATATTAGTAGATAAATATTTAATTTTATTATTTACCCAGGCTTTGAATTATTCAAATGTTAGTTTATAGGGGCCAAAACTATATCGGCTGTAAGTTCTCTATACATAAACCAAAACAAAAATGATAAACATTTACTAGCTAGTGAAATTTAACTACAGACTAATTGAACGTGAATTGTCATATCACGACTAGGTATATGAGATATACGTGCGAATTCCCAAAACTATTGAGCAAGATGTCAAGGGCCTCTCTTTGTGTATACATCCAATGAGCGTCACGAACTTCGTGAAATATAACTCAGTTTTATTCCACACACACAATTTTATATGCGTATTATTGAAATCGCCATAGATAATTACTAAAGGGGTTTAAATGTTTGAGTTACTATGTAGGGTTAAAAAAGGATGTAGAGGACCTTGCCAAGATCATCGGAGCTCAACCAGCTCCACCCTAACCTTCAACAAGTGCCACCGGACGAGACAGCAATCGCTCTCATAAGAGTCTTGAAAATAAATACAGTCGACATCGGTTTCGGTCATGTCTAATTATATTCACATTGTAATGTACTTAGTGTCATCTATTAATACCCGTCTTTCCGGTTATATGTTGTAAATAATATATAGTTAGTCTAGAATAAACAGCTGTCGTAGTTGCTCATCAGTCATAATATACAAACAACAACAACCAATGTTGGACAAGGTCCAGCTGCGCGCCGTACAGCATCTTCTGTGCTGTCAATTTTGTTATTATGAACTTTATTTAGATAGCTCTATGTACTAATATTATCGTTATCCGGGCGACACTTAATTCCATTAGCATCTAAAGCTTATACTTTAGAGAGGGGGAAAGCTGAGCGACCCGCCAACCTCCAACCTCGAGAGGAAAGTCTGAGCCAGAGTGACGTCCATCCTACAAGATAGATAGACTTAAACTCGAAAGAGTTATATGGAGCCATCTTTCTTTCTCACCTTACTTTACTAGTAATTATGTAGTTGACTCGTCACTATCAGACATGTGTAAATTAATATGGGGCGAGGTAAAGAGTTATGTCAAGTAATCATGGTTAAGGTGCAAATAGGTACCTTAGCCATGGAATGTGCGCAAATGGCAATAAGGTGATGTCAATACTTCAGTCTGGGGTTTCGAACATGCGCAAATCGCTTTGAGGTAAGGCATAGTTGTAGATTCAATCAAAATAGTGCCTGATATGAGTTAACAAGGTTTAATTAAACACAAAAATTCTTATATTTTTATAATCCTAAAATAGGAGATTTGTATGTGACCAAATGTTATATCTAATTGTTTATGAGTTTTATGTGCTGATAAATCATAGTTTGCCGCTATAAAGGACGCTACTGGTAGGGAGCTATGTTCAAACTGCACATCTAAAAGACCATTGGCTGCAGCCATGATAAGTGTTTACCATTAGGAATGTTTCCGGGAAAATGATTAATCTTCACAATGTTGGTACTGAGGAAAACATTTCTAACCTTTTAAGTTTGCAGTACATGATAAAATGTTTTAATAGAGCTCAAATTACTTTAAAAGATGCGAAATGTAGCCTATAACTAGGCCAGGGTTTCTCAAGTGGGACATGCGCCCCGTATGGGGTCCGTAAATTGGTTATTCGCCGATACCAATTTTTTTTAATGCGGAAATTCCCTCGTGAAAACCAGTGGGAGATGTAATAAAATTTACTTCAGGTCTTAGTTGATTTTGGATAGGTAGCAAGAATAACCAGAGCTCACTACTGTTAAGACGTGAAGTCCCTATCTATTCGAGACTTGACAACTCACTGATATGAGAGTTGATTTTTACATAGTTGTGATAAAGAATTGAGTCACTTAGAGATTACGATTGAAATTGTTTCAGAAACCTTCTCCAAGGTTAAACTGGTAGACTAACCGGTAGCACTACGTTATATTATCGAAACGATCCAAGGTCCCCCCGACATTGACAACACTTAAATCAAAATATGTATTACTAGGTACCTACCTAGTAATACATATTTTATATATATCAAAGTTATAGGGCTAACTAACACTACTTATTTTCGACTTTTTGGGATTGTTTTTTGTGACGGAGTTTTTTAAAAATTTTAATTTAATTTACATTGTATACTTTTTAAATGGATCTACTCGTCATGCTCTTCGATTTGATCCCCATATTGAGGGAGTTGTGAAATAAAATATTATATTTTATTTCACAACTCCCTCAATATATGATTCGAAATGTGTCATATTGTACGGTATTCTACTAGTTAAGCCCTTTCATTTCATACCCATATTGAGGAATTGAGAAAAAAATATGTACTCCGTCATTTTGTAGCGGCGGCCATCTTAGACTGATTTTTTCAAACATAGGTAAGAACACTCCCGACTAATATACCTTACAAACAAAAAAAACTAAATTCAAATCTGTTCTTCCGTTCAGGAGCTACGATGCCACAGACAGACACACATAGACACGTCAAACTTATAAACACCCCGTCGTTTTTGCGTCGGGGGTTAGAGATGGTTTGTCTTTGTCTTGAAAGTCATATTAACTATATAGGGGTACATGGAGTTATAAGTTTGAGAAACACTGGTTCAGTGGGTATATAAAGCGGCATTTCGGAAGCGTTCGTCTGTCAAGCTCAATCTATTAGGTGGATAGGAAAACTGAATGGATTGGTCATGATACGAAAACATATGAAACACCCTTTGGGCCTTTAGGTACCTGCATGTCGGTTGGGTAGTTATATTTTTTAATCTCACATCCGTTCTTAAAGCTCGTGATCGCCGAATCTGCGTTATAGTTTTTATATGTGTAATTATATCTTTTTATTATTTGGCTAGTATGAAGCTTCTATAGTGGGTAGCATGATAGATAACAGGTGTATCTAAGTATTCAAAATAGATAAACGAGAACGTCATTACTGTGATTATTTTTATCCACGGGGCCCACGTAACCCCTCACCAAACGCTTGTAGGATCCTATAATATGATAGAACTCTTCACCAGATATCTTCAGGGTGGAGCCGCCTGCGCGCCTCCCCATTTTCGGGGACGAGTCGGGGACTCTGTGGTCCCCACACCCGAGAAGAGGGCCAGATCGAGAGAGATGGCCCTGAGTCGGCCGGGGTGCGAGGGATATGTCTGTTAACCTCACCTTCGGCAACTAAAAACGACCCACAGGTGGCGTGCGTTTTGGTCGGTTCGAGTCCGACGTAATCTCTTCCAACGGCTCCGGTAGAGGGGTATGCATTTTGCGCACGTAAAAAAAACAAGGGTCTAACACTGCCAAACATGTTTGAACGTTACTCAATAACTAATTATACCCATTATTCAGGATTCAAGTATAAATTTCCGCCTTCATACTATATCGAAAGTCTGTTGTTTCAGAAGCCGTTGCTCTATAGTGCATTGTAAAATCTCATTCATATGAAGTAATAGAATAGTTTCGTTTCTTTTGTTTTGATAAATCGAATTAAAATCAAAACATATTTAACTAAATGCTATAACAGCCTATACATGATATTATTAGTAGACAAGATCTAATTACAACCCTGCCGGCTCTCACCGATACGAGAGAAGTAACTAGGCACATTGTTTCGTATAATTCACATTCTTTTGACTAAGCGTGGCAAGAAATTAATACTAAATGGATTTTCTTAATTTTAAAAATAGCGGACTGGTACTAAAGATTCCTTATGTAAGATACAGGATCGGATCGGATCGGATCAGCGCGGATTCTAGTAGTAAAACTCATCTTCATCATTGGTCTTTTTTGGACAAGATGTTACAATTATTATGGTGGGCAGCGCGAGTGTGTTGCATACGTCCATTGGCCACGGTAACCACTTCCCATCAGGCTGCAGTGGTCCACTGACAGTGGAAAAACAAAGCTAAATTTGAATTATCTGGCCAATTCTAGTTCAGCAATCGTCAACGGAAATTGAACATACATTTTATTTATTGACCTCTGATTCTTTTAAGGGGAAAGTATTTGTTTGTATAATAAACTAGCTGTATCCTGTCACGCTTCGCTGTGGCACATTGTGATTGCGAAATGAGAAACAAAATAAAGTGGTTTTTTTATATATAGAACACGTCGATTAGACTTCGCCTTGCCTGATGGTAAGCTGAAGGCAAAGTCTCAGAAAAGAGGGTCACCATTACTTACACATACCGTGTGACAATGGTGACATTCAGCTTGACGGCCTCATCATAATTTTTCACGCCCCGCTTAAAGGACTCGGGACTGTAGGAAGAAGTAAACACTTGAGCTGGTAACGAATTCCAGGCCTTAATGGTGCATAATTCCCATTCCCAAAGTTATATATATATATATATATATAGAGAATATATATAGATAGATTGCCTGAATCGGTCCTTAGTATTCCTGACAATGAAATTAAAACTTTTGTAAAGACTAGAGTTTTTGTACTGTTAGTGGGATCATCAAATGCTTGTACCTGCTTAATCTTTTACACTGACGGCACAGAAACTCTCTGTTCTTACAGGGTCCGCAGAACGAGTGTAACACCCCTAGTGTTGCACACGTCCATAGGCCACGGTAACCACTTTACATCTCCGCCTTGTGCTTGTCTGCCACCTTAGTTGTATAAAAAATACAACATTATGAGAAAGAGCATAATATAGGATAAACGATTACCACAAAAAGGTCTAGCTTGAGCATTGCGCTGGCCCCTCGTAAAATGCTTTTATTACCCCATAGTTAATTGACTTTTCTGTTACCAAATTTATCTTTCGATTAATTATTTTACGATAAAGTTTGTATATACCTATTGTTTATTCTAACACGAGACAAAATGTACATCGTCCATGTTTAGCCTTAAGGAACTAACTATTGTAAATTGATGTCTTAAAAATGCTGTAACGCCTTGGAAGTGGCGGTAAACTTAGCTTAAGTAGAATTACTACTGACGTCAACAAGAAACAATTATATTGCTCAAGATTGAAAATAAATGACTTTGTCTTTGACCGAAATATTACAAAACATTTTTTTTTAAGTAACCGAGATTGGACGGAAAGTCTAAATCATCCTCATTCCCGGGTTTCTTAAGCGGGTCATGAAATCTATCGAAGCTGTCAAACTTTCCAATAGAATTTAAAATTGATTTTTGTTGGCACTTATTATGGTGATCTTGTCTTCATATTTTAGATTTTCGTTCAGCTTTTCGAAAATCTAAGATATGAAGACGTATATGCTGACGTACAGAACATAATCATAATCCCCAGGAGTGCAGTGGATGAACAGGTCGTGCCCTAATTATAACGATTACCGCGACGAACCACGACAGTATACTGTAATGTGAAACGATTACACACAAACAATGTTAAATTTAGTTATATGAAAAGCTCTATTTTTAATCTGAATCTGCTCTCGTTGGTTCGCCGGCGCCGCCGCGCCGTCGGCAGGCGTCGTCGGTCAGGGGGCTCGCCCACTGCCTTTATGTTTTCTGTTAATACATTATTGTAGGTATAAATATGTATACTTACGCTGGTATATTGCCATATAATATAATAGATTGGCAGAGCTAGGTATACCAACACTTATAATATACTAGCTATTGGTCGCGGCTCCACTGATACCCTGATAACGTAGCATTTTAATGGTGAAACAATTTTTAAATCCGTCAGTCAGGTCAGTGGTTTTTGAGTTCATTCGTAACATACAAAAATACACATCTTTTCTTTTTATACCATTAATTTAAGAATAGATTTCGCCTACTACATTATACAGTCCCACGTACGAGTAAAAGGGTCCCACATAAAAGGAGTAAGTGAAACTTGGGTTCCATCCCTCGGATGTAACCGGGAACCATACTTAGATGACGATGATAATACCTATACTTAAAAAAAAGTTTAAGTAAATTCTATTTCTAGAAACTGTTCTTGGTTTTTGTCTACGTTATATATGGGCGAGGAATTGCTAAATTGTGTTTTATATGTTCCAGGAGCCGGAAGAATGGAAGCGACGGCAGAGCGGACCCATGGTGAACCCTTCATTCGAACCGGACGACTTTCTGCCACAAAGGTAAGTTTAACATTTGACATACGCCCGTAAAGAACCTCCGCCTCTTTCTCATAATTTAAAGGATAGCAAGCAGTGACATCATCTTTCCGCTTGCTGCCATCTTGGCATACGCCTTTCTTTCTTCAACGTACATCAGCCTTAAAATCCTGAATACAACTGACGTGAACCCACTCCTGATCAGGTCTTGATCTGGTCTTATCTATAAAACAGATTAATATTGCGTCCATCTCTTTACTGGGTTTGCCCATTCATTGTCCCTTAAATTTATTTCGCCAATCTTCTGTCATTCTTCCTCTACGAGCTTGAATCCTCTCATTGTCCATTACAACATATTGCACCACCACTAGGTTCTAAATGTTCTAAATAAGAGTTAAGATTAAAGAAATCAGACCAAATAATTCGTGTAGTTTTGAATGCTAGTACAGTTATTCCCAGAGGAACATACTAAAAGTCCCCGAGCCCACCCTCGGTGCACGACACGAGCCGGTGGTGGGGGAGGGGGAAAAAGTCCTGCTTATCAGTTTTTTGCTCGTATATTGAAAACTATTAATAATATCTCTTTACTTCTACATTATTTATCTACATTAGATTCACTACAAATTATGTCTAGACATAGTTACTACAGGACTTTAATAAAAACGAGAGGACAAATGTAACAACGCTCATAATTCGCGAGAAATCGGCGCTTGTTCCAGATCTTTTTGATGTAAAGATGTTTCTTCACCTATACCGCGCATACAGTCTCCTATTATGGAGAGCCATTAGGCATTTCTGGATAAGTCATCATCAATTAACCCATCGCCGTCCGCTGCTAGACATAGGCCTCTCCCAATGCTGGGAGGTTTTGGTCTACTGTTTCCACACTGTTTATATGAGTTGGAGGTGTATTCATACCCTTTTAGTTGCCGTTCATCGCCTATTTTACTTGAAATTTTGAAAAACGCCGATATGTACACGTGTTCGTTTATTTCTAACCAGACGTAGTTGTGTTTCGTGCTGCTTACTTTAAAAACACCGAACTTTCATACCCTACCTAGCTACCCAGTACGGTACTGGGTGCTAGGCATAGGTACTAGAAGAAATATTTTTATCAATATTGGTACTACCATTGGTCCAAGTGCCAAGCTAAATTGGTTTTATCGGGAATTATGAACTTTGTTGTATTTTACCTTCTCGTATTTATCAAAGTATTTGTCCAATAGTAAAAATGTCTAATCATAATTTATAAAAAAAGTATGTTGATAAATAATGTAGAAGTAATTAAAGAGATATTATTAATAGTTTTCAACACTTTTCAATCTTCTTTCTGCACGGTTAGCAAAAACAACCAACCATATACTTCTGTTATTTCATACATTATTTTTAAGTAAGTATTCTTATTGTATCTCGACAATAAATATTGTACAATGGGTGATTAAGATATGACGTCAATCAATTGGACCTATCTAGCTCCCGGCATTAAAACTGTATAGTACATATGTACCTAGATGCAGCCTCCGGTTCCAAATTCGAAATAATTATTTTTTTTTTTTTTTAACAAACTACACAACGCTAACATCCAAACTAAGCATATCTTGTAATATGGTTTTTAGAGTGCTTAGAAACATACTTAGACTTTGTTTTGTAAATACAATATACATATAAAAAAGAATCAAATCAAATCATATTTATTGTAAATCATAGGTACAGAAGATGTTCACATAATAATTAGTTCAGCTATGTTTCACCATTTGGGTATACAATATTGTGTAGATTATTAATTTTAATAAATTATTAGATTATTAATTAAATTGTTAATTTAGTTATCACATAAAATTAAATAAAAAATACAAATAGCACAAAGTCAATCGTAACAGAAATTAAATTCATCAATAAAATATCATGCACCAGCAATACATTCATTTTCATCACACCTATTAATTACAGTGAGTTATCCTCCAAAAAATCAATAATGGTATAATAACATTTTTCAATTAATAATTTGCGAAGTTTTAATTTAAAATTGTCCATTTCAATTATATCTCTAATTTTTATTGGTATTTTATTATATATTCGTGGACCTAGGCAAAACACACTGTTTGTAATAATTCTGTTTTACTAGCTACTATGGACAATTTATCACAGTTTCGAGCCCTAGTTCGGAACTCAAACAATTCTATGTTAGATTTAATAAATATTGCAACTTCATATACATAAAGTGAAGGTAATGTCAATATGTTTAGTGTCTTAAAATCCCCCACACATGAATCGGTCTGTTTAAGTTGGCAGATGCTACTAATATAGTGCGAGTTGGAGGCGGCTCTCAGACAACTGAAAAACAACAGGTGCCCAGGTGATGACGGTATTACTACTGAGCTCCTGAAAGCAGGCGGAACTCCAATCCTGAAAGAGCTAGCAAGCCTCTTTAATTCCGTCATCCTACAAGGTCTAACACCTAGGGCATGGAGCGGGAGTGCGGTGATACTGTTCTTCAAAAAAGGAGATAAGACCTTGCTGAAGAACTACAGGCCCATCTCACTCCTGAGTCATGTCTACAAGCTGTTCTCGAGAATCGTCACAAATCGTCTTGCGGGTAAGCTCGACGAGTTCCAACCACCGGAGCAAGCCGGGTTTCGAAAAGGTTATAGCACCGTGGACCACATCCATACTGTTCGGCAGATTGTAGAAAAGGCCCAAGAATACAATCAGCCGCTGTGTATGGCGTTTGTGGACTACGAAAAAGCCTTCGACTCCATCGAAACCTGGGCAGTTCTGGATGCCCTACAGCGGTGTCGTGTCGATTGGCGATACATCGAGGTGCTGAGATGCTTGTATGACACTGCCACAATGTCCGTCCAGCTCCAAGACCAGAAGACGAAACCTATTAGCCTCCAACGTGGAGTGAGACAGGGAGATGTTATATCCCCCAAACTATTCACCAACGCGTTGGAGGACGTCTTCAAAACTCTGGATTGGAGTGGGCAGGGTATAAACATTAACGGTGAGTACATCTCACATCTTCGGTTCGCCGACGACATCGTCATAGTAGCGGAATCGTTGGAACAACTGGGCGAAATGCTGCATAGCCTAGATGGAGCTTCTCGACGCGTCGGCCTTGGTGTAAACTTGGATAAAACCAAAATTATGTTCAACGAACATGTTGCACCGAGACCGATTGCCATCGAAGGGGCGACACTCGAAGTTGTTCAAAAATATGTCTACCTGGGGCAGGTTATCCAGCTCGGTAAAAACAACTTCGAGAAAGAACTAGCCAGAAGAATCCAGCTGGGTTGGGCAGCATTTCGCAAACTACGTCGAGTTTTCTCTTCACCCCTACCGCAATGCCTCAAAACAAAGGTCTTTGAACAGTGCGTCCTACCTGTTATGACTTACGGTGCCGAAACGTGGACACTTACAGTGGGGCTGGTCCATAGCTTAAAAGTCGCGCAGCGGGCTATGGAGCGAGCTATGCTTGGAGTTTCTCTGAAGGATAAAATTCGGAACGAGGTTATTCGACAGAGAACCAAAGTTACCGACATAGGCCACAAAATAAGCAAGTTAAAGTGGCAGTGGGCTGGCCACGTTTGCCGAAGGACCGATAGCCGTTGGAGCAAACGAGTCCTAGAGTGGAGACCGCGAGAAGGTAAACGAAAGGTAGGACGCCCCCTAGCCAGATGGACTGACGACCTGAAAAAGGTGGCTGGGACAGACTGGATGCGGAAGGCGGAGGATCGGAGAAAATGGCGCACATTGGGAGAGGCCTATGTCCAGCAGTGGACTGCAGTGGGCTGATTGATTGATTGATTGACTAATATAGCGCTTTTGAGCAACAAAAACCTGGGCTTTATATGTTAAGCTACCCCAAAAGATTATTCCATATCGTAAAGTAGATCCTACGTAGCCATGAGCCGTGCGTATGAGAATTGACATAGCTTTTTACATATAATATGTTCGCAATGAGATTTCCAATTAAATTTACTATCAATGTAAAGGCCTAAGAATTTGGTGACAACAATCTCTTTGATTTTTATGTTTTGACAAGATATGTGCAGATTGTTTTGCGATGTGTGCCGTTGTTTAAATAACATTAAATTAGTTTTGTCTATATCGATATTTAAGTCATTTTCAGTCAGCCATTGTATTATTGATGTCATAGATGTATTTATATTATGTTTTAAAGTTTATAGATTACCACCAGTATAAAGTATAGTGCTATCGTCTGCAAATAGTGTCATTTTATATGTCGTTATTGTGGGCATGTCATTAATATAAATTAGAAACAAAAGAGGGCCTAATATACTACCTTGAGGAATTCCTGAAATACTACTGAAAGACTACATTTTTCACGTCGAAGTCCCCATTGGAACTTACAGTACCTAGGTAGGTTTCATAATATACATCAAACATCTATAAAGTCACGTTTCCTTTTAGAATTGCGGCCGTAAATAAATCTTTCTTCGTGACATCATTTCAAATAGATGTAACCATACATATTTTCTAAAAGGTAGAAAATATAAATAAATTCCTTTCTATTTAAAAGACTTCAAAGACTCCAGCCCACATAAGATTACAGCACGTACAGTTAGCAGCAAAAGTTTCCTCTTTCACATTTCAATTCAAACGCAATTCGACATAACTGAAGACTTTCAACAAACCAATAATTAAAATGTAAAAAAATGGTAACCTTGTCAGCTGAGCCTTATACAAATACTTGAAAGCAATTAACTACCATTTATTATTGCATTGAAATGTAAAAATCGATGTTGAAATGATTAATTTTTTAGTAACTTTACCATCAATGTCTTTTCTTACTGTACATCTTCAGCAGTAGGTAGTCAATCAATAGGGACAGTGCCTACCCACACAGATCCCGTGGTACAGACCTTATAACGAAATTTATTACAGTACAGATGTGTCAGTGGTGGATGAAGGATCTGACTTGTACTGCGACGTAATATTTTTTTTAAAGTCTTGCATGTTAGTTACCAGGTGAAACAGTGTAATTGTAAATCAATAGAATCCGTTTCTGCCGTTTCCTAGCAATATCAAACGTGAAGTTATTATGGAGGGGTACGTCTATGAATAACCTTGTTCGTTTTTGTTTTTAACAATAACCTCGTTTGTTTTACTATGTTTTTTTACAAATCATATACAATTATATACATTTGTGTTTATAAGTGATCATTTGCAGAGTATGTAAGTAAGAGTGCTATTATAAAGGTCATATTCAAGTTTTAACTTATACCCCTTAAGTGCTAAGGACGCATGAAATTTGAAAATCTAAAATGATTTCTCTGTTTGCTCCACAGCTTATCACCGGTAAAGGATGAGAAGAAACGACCAGGGGACAATGCAATTTATCTCGTTAATATGAGGCAGAAAGACATACAGGAGATTGAAGAATATGAGCCGTATGACAACAGAGTCGTCGATCATCCTACGACGTAAGTTATTCATATTTAGTAATATAGTTATAAGCAAGGTGATAATGACTCGTTGACCAGAAAAGCCCATTTTGAACGCCACAAACAACAATAGTTTTCAATCGCGTACCTACTCCACCATAAAATAGTGCAGATAAAAGCGAAGACGGCTATGGGCTCATCCCCTATTGCGTGGGACCGAAAGCAATGATTGGTGAAATATGAGTGTTAAGTTCACCTCCACCTAACCCTTCGGGGATATATGCATGTATGTAAAAGCAAGACTTAAAATTCTTTTGTGCTGCACAAAGAGCTTAAAACTTAGCTATTGCCGAAGTACTTATCCGTTTCTAAGACTCACAGGGACCCATTTGATCAGGTTGGGCCCAGAGATAAGTTAGAGTCTTGTCCGAAACAATACATAATCTATCAATCCTCACAAACATCCATAGGATCTGCAGAATTGTATACAATCAGTATATTTTCAATGTACTTAAGTATTTTTATTAGTCTAACATTGACCATCATCTTTTTGAATGGCTGGTGTCATATGTGACTCCAAAATAGCAGTCAGGTTGAAAGGGCAGGTCTATAAAACCATAATTCGGTCTGTCCTTTACCATGGCTGTGAAGTATGGCCGCTGCTACACTATGAGCTCAAGAAATCGCGAGTACATAAGATACTACTACTAAATAAAGCTCTACGGTTTGGGTTATGTAGGAACGCGGGGTGGTTTCAGCAACTTGACATCAAAATGGAGCATTTTCCGTGGGTGACAGATCATTTACATAGGTTGTGGTCACTTGGATCTAGTTGCGAAGGCTTCTATGCGGTTTTTATTGGCACGCGGATAAGATGATATTACGGCATAAGTCATTAATAATGCAAAATAACTAATTGCAATCGCAATACCGCAGTGTAGTCACACCAACATCGCATTTATTTATACACGTGTCCATATCAGTTATAAAGCATCAAAATCGATATATAGCAGCATTTGAAGTGAGTACTAATAGAAGCAGGCCTCTCCTATCAGGGCTTTCCTCATTATCAATGAGGAAAAAGAATGCATACACAGTTAGTCCAGGAATGAGGAAAACGCGCTCTTATCTTATTCTATTTTTCTCTAAAAACATTATTTTAGAGAAGAATATTTATTTCTTTCTTAACGGTACGCTCACAGATTACTTTCATTACGTTACTAAACATATAGAGACAGATACGATCATATACCTATCAAATCTAGACCGTATTCCAAATATAGCATACACAAAGTGAAACGGGGAAAAATACATGAAACTTACTTTTCGTTTAAGTATCTTATCATCAAAACTCATAAGAAAACTTTACGGAAATAACCAGACAGTCTAACCATAAATTGACATCGTTCTATAGAAAATACTATTAAGTAAAGATCCTGTGCTACCGACCAGGTTATTATTATTATGTTATTTTTATCATTGCCTATGTTATTTTTATCATTATGTTCTTACACGTGGCAAACCCACACGGTACCACACCCAAGTATCGCCAAAGAAATCGAAGTGAGCGAAACCCCACCCTACTCTGGCACACAGGGCCGCGCGCGCACGTCCAGCAGCGCCTCTGTCGCAGGACCGCCTTTACTAATGCCTCAAGAAGCGTTACCGGTCGGCCCCCGTGCCCACGCACGAAACCGCCCGACTCTTTTTATAGAACTGAATCTTTATTGAATTGTAACAAGTGGATTTCTTTATTCCAAAAATATGAATCAGTTTGATTATAATTATTGAAAAGTAGTCGTATCAATACATTGGAATTATTTATAAAAAATGCTTTTCATAAATTAATTAATTAGATTAACGTTTGAATACAAACATATTTTGTATTCAATCAAAGAATCAATTTCATTTATTCAGTTTAGACACATAATTATGAACGTCAAAATTAATATTATAAAAATATTGAACAATGTATCCATAAATCATTGGAAAATGATTCTTTCGCTGGTTCGGTTGGTTAATTCTACTGAGAAGTTACCAGCAAGAAACTCAGAGAACTATATTAGAACTAGATTATCTTTTTTTATGTGGTTTTGTTTACAATTTATGTTGTGTGAATAAGCATGAGACTTAGGTTGACCACGCATTTTTATCATCAATATACTCATCTTCTATACTCATCTATACTCATATTTTTGATTGTTTGTTCGCGATGGACGCCAAAACGACTGGACGTATTTGGATGTAATTTTTTTGGCTTGAAAGTTCGTAGACGTGTTCCACAAACTTCTATTTGACTTGGACTTCTATTTGACTGAGACGATTAGTTTGAGAGTGTGAAACTATTATAAACGTGACGATAAGTACTTCCTCTCATAATGAGTAGAAATATTCTGTGTTGGTTCAGTTCCGATAACAACCTGACTCGATATCTAAGCTCAAACTGTAGATAATGGGACTCAAACGAAACTTAAACGGTTTCATGTGGTTCCATCAAAATATTCAGGACCCTCGCTAACCTCGCGCATCTGCTCGAGTAAAAGCACCGTAAATGTCACTGCCGCAAAATAGAAGCTGGAAGCAACCGGGTTTAACACTGTGATGATTATGATCATCAAAGAAACTCTTCAGTGGTTTACTGAACAGACACGATTTTTTTTCCGTATTACAGAACTTGTTAGAAGAACTTGTTAATTTACACTAATTTATTCCAAAAGATTATGATTCCTTGGCATAAAATAAATGCGACATAACAATAATATTAGCGACCCGTCCTTAGATCACTTCCTATTTTTTACCTGCCTACTTGGTAACCTACTTTTATTATTTGGTGCGCCTACATTATACAATTACTACTTAAATCTCAAAAGTCTGGCCAGGCTTTAGTAGTCGAGTTGGGCCAGCACGCTTGGCTAAGTTGACAAACAGTCTATCAATTGCCAATTGCCCAAAACATACGTATTAATTACATCCATTACGTATTTAGTAAGTATATATATATCTTTTAGGCTATTATACTCAAGTTTGTATTCTATTTATTGAGTTATAAATAGCATTGAATATAACATTCTACGCAAACACCAACGTCTAATTATTCTGTTCATTCCACGTTAAAGGAACCAAATCAAATCATTTATTGAAAAGGAACATTGTATGGAAATACGTCACTGTTAAAGCACGCTGACCACCACAGCCAATTGGCATATCGAAATTCTACAGTTAGGTTGTTCATACATTATACAAATAGATTATTTTATTTAAACTGTTTGTTTGTTTGAATGCGGCCAATCTCAGGAACCAATTCGAATTGAAAAACTCTTTTTTGTGTTGAATAGTCCATTTATTGAGAAGGCTACTTACATCACGCTACTACAAAAGGGAGCCGAGTAGTGATCATAAATGTCAACAAATACGGCAGATTTCCATACATATATACGACTCGTATATTATAAAGAGCAAATATTTGTATTTTTGCATTCGAATAAACTCAAGAACTTATGGACCGATTTCAAAAATTCTAAAAAATTAGGAAATCTTACTAAAACTCCAATGTAATCCAAGGTGTAAAAAATATCCTGAAAATCTTTACATCGCGTGCGCTGCGAAATCTATTAATGATAGGTATACAAAATTATTTACTGCGGAAATGTACCTTTAACAAAAAGCTCTATATAAAAAAACGATGTCTATCTCCTAAGGAAAACCACAGTAACCATTTTTATCTTCATAAATCAATGTTTATCTTCAAAATAATGCTTTTTTTAACAATATAGTATTATTCGTTGTCCAATTAAAAATGTTAGATGCGTTGTGCATTTAATGTAAATCAAAATTGCCATGCAAATTCTATACTTAGCGCAGGGGTGGGTGAATACATGTATGCTGCGTGGGGGACCCGTGTCCCTATCGAACTCTAGAGATTGGGAAACACCGTTGTTTCAAACCAGTTGGTGGTCCAGGATCTGCAAGGGAGTGCGGGATATGCTCTAGGTAATCTTACACCCCGGCATCTCAAGACCCGATAAAGCGTGCGGTTTTAATCGATCAGAATTCGACATAACCATGATGACGGACGGGAGTGGTATCCGAGGCAACTTGTTGACCCGCTGGTAACAGTTAGTTGATTATTAATATAGATATTCTTTTTATTACAGGAATATAGAAACATTTCTACATCTAATGAAAGGGAGCTTGGGCACGGGAATCCTGGCGATGCCCCGTGCCTTTGTAAACGCTGGTTACGTAGTCGGCTCTATCGGCACTATAATCATTGGCGTCCTCTGCACCTACTGTATCCATATCCTTATCGATTCCTGTTATGTTCTATGCAAGAGAAGAAGAGTACCGTCTATGTCTTACACGGTCGCTGCCGAAGCCGCGTTGTCTGAAGGTCCAGCTTGGTGCAAAGCCTGCGCGCCGTATGCTGCGTAAGTTTGGCCTTTTTTTTAATAGCAATAAGATTTAACTGCTATATAGACAGAAATACGATAATTTTACAGAATAAAGAATATCTTGTACATATTCTACCGTGACTTTTATATATAGAAAAACAAATAGTATTAATAAATAAATAAATATTTTTCACAGGCACATCGTCAACGTGTTCCTACTGGTATACCAGATCGGCACCTGCTGCGTCTATGTTGTCTTTGTGTCAGAGAACATCTTCTTTGTGTTGACTAAGCACTTCCACATTGACGTAACCGTGTCCCAAGTGACGCTGTGCGTCCTCCTGCCCTTAATTCTGATCAACTACGTACGAGACTTAAAGTACCTGGCACCGTTTTCCGCAATCGCCAACGTGGTGACGATCACTGGCTTCGCCATCATCTTGTACTACCTGTTCAAGGACACACCTACGTTGGAGGGCAAGTCTCCTGCTGGCAAACTGGCTAACTTCCCTCTATTCTTCGGAACTGTGCTGTTTGCGCTTGAAGCTATTGGCGTTGTAAGCATATTTTAAATATATTATATAATTGTAAATTAGTAAATATACTTTCGATATTGTATCCCGCCTGCTATCAAACTTACTTCGATCTTTTCAGCAGGATTCGGGTTTTCTACTTTCTAATAATTTTCAAAGAAAATCTTATAATTTCACACTATGATTAACGAATTTTTGTTTCCTAGATTCTGCCTCTTGAGAATGAAATGAAGACCCCAAGAGACTTCGTGCGGAAATTTGGTGTACTGAACATTGCTATGACTAGCATTATCGTTTTATATGTCGGCATGGGTCTGTTTGGGTACCTATGCTATGGCGAAAAAGCTTTGGGCAGCATCACTCTCAACTTACCTTCCGAGACGGAGATGTGAGTTGTACATCTTTTTTACCCCGTTTTTATTTGGTACATCGAGTATCGTGTTCTCTCTGTCACACATTAGACTGACAGAGTAGTTAATACTATCTAAAATATCTTATATATCTGTTGACTATAAAATATTATATTAGTGACTATTAACAAATAAATAAAAATATCTCTTGTTTCCTTACAGCCTCGCCAACGTAGTGCAGTGCCTGCTAGCTTTCGCCATATACATCACCCACGGACTCGCCTGCTACGTCGCTATTGACATCGTGTGGAATGATTACATCGGCGCTCGCCTTCTCAACAACAAACACAGGCTCATCTGGGAGTACCTTGTAAGGACTATCATTGTCCTCATTACCTGTGAGTACCTTGTTATACAATACATCATATTTATTCCACTTTTTCAACATTTCAATGACAGATAGCAACAAACACGTAATATACTTAACTACTTTTAAATTTTTTCTACTTTCTCCTTAATGATTGCACACGGGCGGCGCTACATGAGCTAGAAACGCTTCTGTTCCTTTTTATTGTACATACTTAGTTTTGTTAGTTGTCGTGTTGGTTCTCAATTGGTACATACCAATAAACAAACAGGAATAACCTAAGATGAATTTGCCAACAGTCGGTATCGCAGCGGCTGTGCCCTCACTGGAACTGTTCATCTCACTGTTCGGCGCGCTCTGCTTGTCTGCCCTCGGCCTGGCCTTCCCTGCCTTCATCCAAAGCTGCACCTACTGGTATTATGTTTCGCGGTCTGAACGCCTGCGCATGATTGTGAAGAATGCTATAGTCGTAGTATTTGGGCTGCTAGGACTGGTCGTCGGTACATGGACCTCGCTCGAACGCATCATCGAAGAGTTTGGCACTTCACCAGAGCAGCACCTGGCGAACAGTACCCACCATGAAACGCTGACAAACTAACTCTCTGAAGTAGTTTGCGATTACCTACTGTTGCTACAGATATTAAAGTAGCTATTTGATATTTCCAACGAAATGTTAACATAATTATTTTGTAAGAAATGTATTTTAAATTGTTGACTCAAATTATTATTTAAGACAGTTTTATGTTAGTGTTATGATATTAGTTTATATTGCTTTAAAATTTTATATTACAGTACAATCAAATTATTTTATAAATATTTCTTATGTAAACAAAATGAAATCAATATGTTTGTTCAAGTTTTAAAAAAATATCTTAATTTATAACTTGTCAATGTTTAGAGGCAGTGTAGCCTATTTAATTTATTTCCCCTCGGGGAAATGTACGTTTCAAAATACATAAAAGATATGTCTTTAAGTTTTCATATTTCTCGATTAATATTTAAGCAGTAGATAATGTGCACAAGTAATGTGTTTTAGAATTATATCATGTAGTGTTAAGCTCAGATTGCCATAGTGGAGTGAATGACTGAGTGCAATGTTCAAGTGTGTTCTAGCCTGCAACTAAACGCGTCCATGTATGCTAATCTGCTTAGGCTATGTATATTCCTAAGTGTTTTTCATTCCAAGCGAACCAACCTTTTACATTATCTTTCTTTCTTCAATTTGAAATATTATTTTCTTCATATTCTCTTCTTTATTTCTACATTTAAAAGGCATTATTATGCTTATATGTTTTAGGACAAACGCAGTGGACTAAGTATATAATAGCTCGTTACATATGACGTTGCCGTTTTTTTGAAGAAATTGGGGAAAAACCCCAATTTTCAGTACCAACATTTATGCATTTTGTTTAGGAATCACAAATTCAAATTCTATGATTGTTTTTTTGTGTATGAATGAGACAACATTAAGCTAACAAACACTTTTATATTTTTGAGAAGTGACAGCTGTAAAAAGTAATACCTGCGAAATTTATCATCAAAATGGATAGCATCTAGGAAGTACTCTTTTTGAAGCTCGATCTTAATTTATCAAGCGGCCAATAAAAATAAAATTTAATACAGAGTTGTAAAATCTTGAAATCAACTTTCAAACAAAATATAAATAATGGAAATAGCTATTAAATTACAGGAATATCGAACTCAAGAATCTATAAGAATATTTCGGCAATTTCATAGGTAAAGACTTAATATACGTGGTACCGATTCTGAACGAACTTTGATCCTTCTTTGTATATAGCGTGTCACTGACGAACAAATAAGAGATATTGAGTATTTTCAAAAGGGAATAATAATGGCGTCACGCGTGCGTAATGATCGGTTGGTTTGGTGTGTAGACTTTTTAGGTGATCGCTGTCCATCAGGCAGATCTGATGTTTGAAAGGTGAAATGGTGTAGATACAACAAATCGTTGCTAAATCTTGCGTGTTATAAAGTTGCATTTAAATACGTCCAATTAATGGAAAGAAGAAACAATATCTGGCTAAGTTGTAAGGCTAGAACCGCAGCCAAATTTATTGTTACAAGGAAGATGTTATTTTAGTATTGTATTGTTAAGTTTAATCCTATAGCTGTGAGAGCCATGGTCATTATTATTTAACAATTTTGGCATTTTAATAGTGTAATACCTACAATGGAAGTAGATATATTTTTAATGTTACAAAACGTTGTGTCATGTATCCACTCAGTGTTGTAAGGGGGACCACACATCAAAGCATCATGTTTCTTGGCAAGAGATGTGAGGACAAAGAGACGAGATATAGAAGAAGCATTAGCTGCGTAAATGTATAGCTCTACTAGCAGCATTTGTCGTGTGCTAAACTAAATGAGAGTTCTGTCATAAATGTAAAATGAAGGTCGATCACCACTAATGAAGGTCAATTCATTCCGATTTTGTATATCAAATCTTGAATTGTGAATGAGATAGTGTGTGATAAATATTTCTTAAAATTCCTTGGAGTGCAGCTTAGAATAGAAAAGGTACTTTGACTTTTTTACAAATCATGCCATACTATGATTAAATAGTCTAGACATAGTATATTTATCTTTAGTTATATTTTACTTTGTAAACTACGATGACGCACTATAACAATTGTATCACAATCAATAGATAATAATAGTATGGACTACTGCCATATTATAATTAAGAATAAAACAAGGGTGCTTGCCTAAAAAGGTGCTTGGTGTAAGTACCTACACTTTAAATGGTCAAGAATTCATTTAATAAAATAATTTGAAAATAGTAATAATACCAGTACCTACCTACGGTTACCAATGTTACCAACAGTTTATTACAAGGAGTTAGGTACAGCAGTTAAGCGGTAGGTATGTGCGGCAGTGGTAAAAATTATATATTTATTTATCTTTGTTACGGCTCTTTTTGGCAGTAGTCGTAGGTGTTACGAAGTCGTGACAGGTATTTTATTAATAATTGTATTCTTCATAAACCTCATAAAATGTTTGTTCATTTGGTGATATATTACTTTACTATAGTTAATGAACGCCTAGGTAATTTAATTACGGTGTACTTCGTCGACTAGCATAATTTTATAGGATAAAGTGGTTAATATTAATATCGGATCACAAAATTATATTTATTATTTAATTCTCTCCCTAAATATTCAAATTGTTACCGATTATTTTTGGTTGTAATGTGACCGGTTTTACGCAAAATTAATCATTTTATTTATTTGGTGAAAGGTGATTTTTTTCATTTAGCAGGGGTCATTACATAATCTCATTTGCATAATACTAGATCAGTGATAAGACAGAGAATGTAATTTTATTTGCTCAGCAGGTTACAGGGCAGATTGTGTTTGATATTTTTTTATTATTATAAAATTATACGGTATACCTATATAATTATATTATACCGAACTACACTCGAGAGCAATGAATCCGGGTCACTTAAAGAATGTTAAAAATCTCGGAAACTAAAAATGATAGGTTAATGCAATAAATTGTATTTAATAGACAATGTAATACTCCTTAAATGAAAGTAAAAAAAATATGAGTCACCATACATTTTATTAACACAAAATTACATAAAGAAAAAAACTGCTGATCTCTCCTTAAAACAAAAATAGGAAACATGAAATTTTTGAACTTTATTACGATTTTCTTGAATTTTAATACTTCGTATTGCCTCCTCGTGCTTCCATTACTGCGTTTACGCGGTTTGGCATGCTGTACACCAAGTTCCTTATACGATTTTGGGGAATATTCTCCCATTCCTCTGTGAGAGCAATTTTGAGCTCACGAAGCGTGATTGGGGGAGGGTTTCGTTGTTTTACGCATCTGCCTAGCTCGTCCCAAGCATGCTCGATCGGGTTGATATCCGGGCTGCGCGCTGGCCACTCCATACGAGTAATGTTCATCTCTTGAAGGTAGTCATTCACAATCCTACCTGTATGAGGTCTGGCATTGTCATGCATAAATATAGCATCCTCACCTAAATTGACCATAAATGGACCAACGTGATCATTGAGGATTTCTTCCACATATCTTACGCTAGTTAAAGAGCCGTTTTCTATGATCACCAGCTCTGTGCGACTTTCAGAAGAAATTCCGGCCCACACAAGTACAGACCCACCACCGTAGGCTACTTTTTCTTCGATGCATGCTTGCTTGAATCTTTCCCCTGGTCTTCGATACACTCTGTGTCTTCCATCGTGCTTGTAGAGCATAAATTTTGATTCGTCGGAGAACATAACTTTTGACCAATCTTCAATACTCCAATTTACGTGGCTCTGGGCATAACTTAGTCTCGAAATACGATGCCCACGCTCCAGTTTAGGGCCGTTTGCAGGTCTAAGGGGTTTTAAGTTAGATTCAGCAAGCCGACGTCTTACTGTCCATGCACTTGGGTTACTTCCTCTGAGGCGTCGAAACTGATTGGTGAGTTCAGTTCCTGTGAGAAAGCGATTTCGAAGCATGGTGTTCACCAAGTATCGGTCTTCTCGTGCTGTGGTACACCTGGTTCTGCCCGTTCCTGGTCTGCGTAGGTTAGAACCAGTTTCTTCGTAACGTCGGAGAACTCTTTGTACTGTTGACAGCGACACACCGACAGTCCTGGCTGTATCGCGCTGACTCCGGCCGGTTTCCAGCATTGTAAGTATTCTGGTGCATTCTTCAGGCGTAAGCGACATAATTTCAGCTTGATTAATGAATATAGAGCACTATCAACATGGTTTATGTACCCACATAAATGACAGATTACAAACAAAAGCAACACCAAATGCTGTAATTTCGTAGTTCCATCTTCGAAAGTGGCCCTTTTTCAAATTTGATTTTTTTATGATATAACTTTACAATAACTAAGAAGTTTTAATACCTTCATTTAAGGAGTATTACATTGTCTATTAAATACAATTTATTGCATTAACCTAGCATTTTTAGTTTCCGAGATTTTTAGGATTCTTTAAGTGACCCGGATTCATTGCTCTCGAGTGTATTTGACCAAACGGTAACCAACCCAAAGTTAAAATATTCATGACTAAGTACTACCTACTGATCTAGCTACGTTTTTATTCACTTACATAGATAGATGACGCATAATGTTCCTGTCTGTTGATAGATGTCATAATTATTCGACATAAACGTAATGCCAAATGATAATTAAGAAATTTTGAATATAATATTAAGAAATTAATATTACACTTCGATAAATATTTTAAATGTTAAATATGCGACATAGAACCTTATGGCGCTTGATACATAAACGTATCAGTAAATCAATAACTTTTTATTCGCATTCTTAGTTTTTATTCTATTTGATAAATTACACTTTTAATTTTGCCGAAATGATTTTTAGCCTTTAACATGCAATTGAACAAAAGAAGCATAATATTATTAGTTCCTATTTTAATGTAATACATATGTTAAAAATGAATTTACGTTTAATAAATATGGTCGTATTCCGGTCACCAATTGATAGAAACTGTGATGTTAATAGTTTTTAATAGTTATTTATTAGGATGATTTACATAGTTTCTTTTTATTATGTTTGATAGTGTGACTGTGTGTGTAACACAACAGTGAAATTGTGCTCATGTGTACCGGGTCATACTAGTGGTAAAGTAATCATTGTACCTAAGTAATCTTGATGTTTCTAATTATTATAGTGGCCAATGTATCCGGTAATGTTATTTTAAGATAGAAACATCATAGATATTATAATAAATAAGTATACAATTTAGTTGTGGTTTTATTTTTCGCTTAGATAATTCAATATCTACTCAATGATGACTCAGCGTGTGATGGCGTTCTCGCAAGGTTACTGCAATGTCATACCTACACCTACTGACACACGAAGCACTGGTGATACCCCCCAAAGAGCACTCGTATACTGAGACTTGTGACATCTTTCAGTGCAATGTTTACCAAAAAAAGCAATTGGTGAAAGATTTGTATAGCGTTCTTCTCAATAAAAGTCGAAAGTCGTATTAGTTGCACCTGTTGTAAGTCTAAAACGGGTAGGTATACCGATTTGGATGAATTTTATTTATCTTTTTGTCTGGGTTAACAGAATACCCAAAAAATAAAAACAAAAAATAAAATAACCTGACTACTGTCTAAAACAGGGATGGCGAACCAAAATGGCACGCAGCTCATTTTTTTGGGCACGCCATCACCAGGCTTTCGATTCTGCTAAAGTGTTAACCTTTCGTGTAAACCTTATTAGTTGCACGCCTACCCTACCTTAGGTGTTAGAAAATGAACGAATAGACAGACTGCATTTTATATAAAGGTGGACTATGTGTCATATCAATCTTGAAAAGCTGCTCTAGGTCTATTTAGTTTTGGTTTTTTTTTTTTTTATATAGGACACGTCAATTGGACTTCGCCTTGCCTCATGGTAAGCTGAAGGCAAAGTCCCAGAAAAGAGGGTCACCATTACTTACACATACCGTGTGTCACCATTGACACTCAGCTTGACGGCCTCATCATATGCTTTTTCACGCCCCGCTTAAAGGACCTGGGACTGTAGGAAGAAGGAAACACGTGAGCTGGTAATGAATTCCAGGCCTTAATGGTGCGACAGAGGAAAGAGTCTCCGAACCGCTTGGTTCTTGATCGGATGTTTTGCACCGTGTGCGGATGACATCTAAGACCTGCACGTGTTGTCCTGTGTAGGAAAGGGGAGGATGGGACTAATTGGAAGAGCTCATCAGAACACTCCCCATGGTACGGACGATAAAATACAGCCATGGACGCAACATCTCTACGCAGCTGTAAAGGTTCTAGAGTGTTCGTGATCTCGGGATTCCCAATGATGCGGACCGCACGTCGCTGCAACCTGTCGAGAGCAACTAGTAAGTACTTTGCTGAACCATCCCAGAGATGCGAGCAGTATTCCACACAGGAGCGAATTTGTGTCTTGTATAGAAGACACCGCTGCTCCGGCGTGAAAAATCGCCTCACTCTGTTCAGGACTCCGAGTTTTCGTGAGACTGTTTTGATGATACTTTCGATGTAATTTTTGTTATTCAGGTTGCAGCGAACATCCATACCTAGGATATTGAGATTGTCCTGTGGTGGCAGTGGCGTGCTCTGTTGGTGTGCAAGCATACACCTAGCATACAGACAGTGTTACTTTCGCATTTATAATATTAGCACAGTATAACGAGTTACATATGAAGTATGAGTCCTCCTTCTACTATGATGTCTCCCATCATCCTATGAGGTCTCCTCAGGGGGGACATCAGGAGAGACACGAGACCGAAGACTGATGTGACATTTCAGCAGACATGGTGCGGAGTGACTAAAGGTTTCTGTTAAGGACTTTATTTAGGTAAATTGTTTGCATTAATGCATGCATGCTTTTGTCTCTTACCTACTGTTTATACTTGATATTGATGGCTCTAGAATTTGTTACACATATTGAAATAGGCATTCGTACTATTCTACAGCATTTTAGATTTACTTTATTTTTGAAAATAAGAAAACTGGACGTACAAGTGCATTATTCAATAGTTCTGTCTCTGTTCTTGTAGGTAATCAATACATATCTATTTTCTCATAGAAAGTGGATGAAAAGTAGAGTGTATAACTCGAGAACAAAATATTTTTTCCTCGGGCGACGGACTTTGAATCCCTCGCGGCCCTCAGGATTCTACGTTACAATCCTTCGCTACGCTCGTGATTAAAAGTAGCATCCTCGCTGTAACAATATTAATCTGCTCCCTTGTTATACAATCTACTATTGTAATCACCTTTTAATTACCTTCATTTTGATACCCTACTCGATAAATTGAATGCTTTTTTTTGACAACAGTTATTTTAGCACCAAAAATGTACAACATAGTTTTTGTTGACATTTTATGTGGTACCTTATGGCACTCGGGAGATGAACACTTATCATTTGAGACACTATATCTATACTATATCACCGAAATCCGTCCAACTGTTAAGCCTGTAGAGGGGAACAAAGAAAACTACATACATACATACGCGTGTAACACATTACCCTCGCTGGCGCAGTCGGGTATAAATGCAGTTTGTTCACTTTAAAGCCAGTATAAACTAAACTCCTAGTTTACATACACCAAGGCAAGGTCTAAGACATGTATTTGACAAGTTTTATGACGTCATGTCTACATTCCAACATAGACATGTATAAAACATGTTGCATAACATGTCTTGTATGATAAGTTGTAAACAAATCTTGTAAATACAGGTTTAAAACTTGTATGTATACAACTTGTATAAAATCTTCTAATTGTCTACAAACATTTATTAGTAAATATCGAAGTTCAACCAAATCCATAGTTATACTGCTAAAGCGGACCCTAGACTTCAGGTGAAGGCTTCGGATGCGACTGGGATTATAACGCTAAGGTGAAGAAGAAAATAAAAACTTGTCAAAATCCGTCCAGAAGTTGTTACGTCTATCGCGGACAAATAGAAACAGACAAGAATTCTAAAAAATTTTTTTGTGTTAAGAATTGTTAGTATAACATACCAAGTAGATATTTATTTAAAATCTCTAATGTACAGAGAAGATCACTATACAAGTATATAACATCGATTAGCCTATTACAGTTCACTGGTGAACACATTTAATTTTCTCTCCCAATGTGCGCTATTTCTCCCAAGCTTCCATTTTCTGCATCCAGTCTGTATACATGTTATGCAATAAGCTTAGATACAGTTACAACATGTTTGTGACAAATCTCATGACAGATTTTGCAATAAAATTAACATCACTTGAATAAAACACGACTGTGTTGTAGGTGAGAACGCTATCAATGTATCAGAAAGTGCAACATGTTACAGACTTCAGTGTGAATGCTAATGTGTTTTAAACTTGACCAAATACAAGTTGGCGACATAGTGTGAACGAAAGAGTGTTTGAGACAAGTCTCAATATATGTTTTAAGACAAATAATTGTCTTTGTACAATTTGAGTCATCAACAAGTATAAAACTTGTTTCTTCAAATTGACTGTACCCTATGGTGGTACGAAAACCCTTGGTTATCTTTTCTTTTTTATACAAATTAGGTGGCAGACAAGCACACGGCCCACCTGATTGAAAGTGGTTACCATGACCTATGAATGTGTGTTATCTTATCTATTATAGATTTATTCTTATATTTTAGATTTATTTTCAGTAAAAAACTTTCGATACTTTCGACCTGTGTGCGATTTAAAGAGGTAACTTTCACGCTGGTAACTAATTTAGTTATTCTTTAGCTGAAGTTTCTTTGTTTGTTAGTTAAACGCGCTAATCTCACGGCCTACCGGATGGAATAGAAAAAGTATTTTTCCGTTGAATAGTTCATGTATCGACGAAGGTACATAAAAACATTTATAATCATGCCTTTATCCCCGGAATTATAATTATTTTCCCCCGTTAATTCACCTCTGCCTGACCCGGCAGAGGTGAATTAACTACCATAGTAGGTAAAAGGATTGATCCGCCATCAGACGTGCATTTTGTACCAGAATATGGACCAACGTGTTACAGAAATGTGAAAACTACTTAAAGCAAGACTCGTATTTGTAAAAAACTTCCTGCATGGTCACTTGTCACAAGTATTATACGCGCCATTTGATTCTGCTACGTAGGTGTAGGTAGCTTGTTGTATATTGCGTTGCCTGCGTAATGCAAGTCAGCGTCTTAGGTAGGTACGTCAGTTGAGTCAGGCTTGCATCTAACTGGAAGGGCAGGGATATTCTGCTTTAAATAATTATTACGAATTACAATAGCTACTTATTCATTATAGCGCTCAATAGCAAGACGGTAATTTATTTCACCACAGACCATATTCGTCTGGAAAATATTTTGCCAAAGATACACCTGTAAGTAGTCTACAGAAATGGGGTTGCCAACAATAAAAATAACAACACTGTCTCAAAATTCATATCGCTTTAATGCTTAATCGTATTGCCACTTTCTTAAATCACATGGAAGAAACAAGATAAGTATTGAAAAAATACTTTAAAACTTACAATTTAAGAAATTAAATAATTCATAATTATTTTTCATTACCATCATTTCAAATGACAATAACAAAGCGAATAAACGTTGCATCTACTTGAAACGGCCCAGGGCCGGCGAATGCACGCAAGCGCAACTAACGTTTCGATGCGCATTTCTGCAGGATCTCGGCTGAACGAGGTGAACAAACACTGCTTTTCCAAAACTAACCGAGGAACTCAACATTCAAAATTCGTCCATAATTAAAAGTTATAACTGTCGTCGTACATAACATTTTGCAGTTCACACAACATTCTATAAAAATAATATATTTATACACATATATTTTAAATTCAACTCTATGAACGCCCCTCGCTTTTCGCATTCACCTCGTTCGGCCGAAACTTTCAGTAGCTTGCACAATGTTACATTGCAACTGTTTTTATTGGAAGAGTATCTACTTACCCGCAGGTACTAAGACGAATAGAAAAGATAATAGTAAGCGTCAAAACGTAGTTCGAACGCCTCCGTGTTTCCAGTGAATAAAATACATATGCATATATATGCATATACATATAACAACGGAAACAGAATAGTAATAATTTGAATGATCCACTAGAAGCCGAAACTGGTAAATAATCTAATTCAAAGTCTTCGATTTAAGACCTCATATTTTTCATTATAAATATCAAATTGTGATTTCAATTTTGAATATCATCGTGCCATTTGACAAGAGTGACAAGCAAAACGCCTTTTAGTAAAACCAGTAGACAATAGCCCCTTGTAGCTTTGTACAAAAGATAAAAGTAATCGCAATTAGTTTACTTCAGTAAATACAGAATGATGCTCGTTGAAGCGTCAACTTGAAATTGCTTCGCCGTCCTCTGAACTGTGATATGTGTACGACAAACTATTCAAATAAAATTAATTAAATTACATTTAAATTAATAATGCATTATTGACAAAGAAAACATAGTAATTGAACTAAATTTGTTAGAGTTAACACTACATCACTAAAGGGCCATTCGTGTGAACGGTGCGTTCAGTCTCCTCGCATGAACTTAGTGAGACTCGCCTACTTATAGCCTCTATATCTGAGAGAAACCTTAACACGTTAAATAATCTTGACTATACTAGACAATAATGTACGTCATTCTGGTTATCAATTTAAAAATGTACAAAATAATTGACCAAGACCAGTTTTGTCACATGCGAGCAACATTCTTAGCTCAACGACTCCTTTTACAGAACGTTGAGTGGTATGAGACACAGAACATATTTCATTTGTAATTACAGTTTGACTTGCTAGTTCGATTCGTCCTCTGCTTCATTAAAATACACGTATCTCAGTCGATGAATGCAACAGTGAACTTAGATAACAATAATACAGTAGAAGTGATACAAGAAGCGCGCGCGCCGCGTTGCCGCATACGCGTCCGCTCGAACAGCCCATCTCAATATACCTAAATTAACATCATTTTAATTTAGACACATATAACCGTAAATAATACACAAACAGCTAAAATTAAAATTATACAACACCAAATTTGTCATATTAGTACTACAGCTAAGCACTAGGGTACTACTACAAACATATCAGCATTAGTCTGCAGTCATCTTCAGACAATTATGTTATGACTCTTGAAGAAATATAACCTATCTATTGAGATGTAAATGTACTCCTGACTCAGGTCGGCGATGGCGTAAATGGTGAGCTTGTCGACCGACTGCACAAAGGTGATCCCGACGGGGGTGATGAATAGGTACATACGAGCACATTGTTATATGTTACCATTATATGAGTGCTTACGCTTCAAAATATCTGATGACAAGGACTTTGACCGGTTCCCTGTCAGCACCGGCCTACGTAGTAGTTACGGACTCCCGAATGTGATGTTACTACTTGTACCGTAAATGTGTCTTTGGTGACAACGATTGTCCGACATCAGCAACGCCAGTGCCTGTCGGCTGCGGAGCTGACACTAGCGACGCCTCAATGTATATAAGTACTGTATTACAAACTACCGAGAAGTTTTGTCAGTTTGTACAAGTTTATATTACGTAATGAGAATTATAATGTGATTACCATGTTGGTGTAAAAATATTACAGAAATAATTTGTTTTCATTTCCTTAAACTATTACGGTCTTATTACAAAAAACGGAATTAAGTCAGGTTTAAACCTGAACTATAAAGTCTAGGCTTAATCTCAAGACCATGGTCTAAACTTCTCCTTATTACAAAAGCTGAATAATCCGTAGACTACTTAGTACCATAATTTAAACCTTGACTTAAATAAAACCACAGATTACTCAAACTATTGTTCGTTCATTATGATACCATTCAATCGCAACGTTCCGTTTCCTCAGAAAACAAAAATTATCTGACATCATTAATAAATAATATATACTAAAAATGGTGAAAAAAAGATTTAGATAATACATTTTCATTAAATTCAATTTTATGAATAATAGTTGTACTTTATGTTATAATAAAATATCATTTTGATGCCTTTATTTAGCAATCATTGTTATGTATGATATTGGAAGATCTATGGACGTGAAATGGAACGAACTTTTCAGTTCGCGCTGACTTGGTATCAAATTTTTCCCAATTTTTATACCTACTTTAAAATATATTTATTGCAAGTTATTTAAAACGTTTAGTAAACCTATACTTTTGCATAAAAAGCTTCTTCAGATAGTTCGATAAAGGGGTTTACTGGAATACGATGTCTGTTAGGTAAGCGTGGTATGTCCAATGACTCCACGATATTAATATCTGCGATATCCATCAGATCAACTGCGTCAATATCCATTACGAGCATAGTATTATAAGAAAGTAAACGAATTTATCTGACGCTAACCGGCTAAGTTCAAAATGGCAAGTTTGACATATTATTATTGTGATTTACACTTTAGACCAACGTTAAACTAGGGGTCACGCAGGTTTATCTTTAGACCAGAGATAGTCCATGGTTTAGTAATAAAACCCTTTTTGTAATAAAAATTTCTTTAGACCATGGTCTAAAGACGATTTAAACCTGGTTTTAGAGTTAGTCCGTGTTTTGTAATAAGACCGTTAGTGTGAAGTCTAGCGCTGAATGTGAACTGTTCGTGTCGATCGATGAATTATTTTTATACCTATATTCATATATATATATATATTCATTTTTATGGAAGTCATTTGGTTTGCTTGCGCCTAATTAGCCACAGATTACAGATAACATGGAAGGTGCGTAGTTTTAAGGTCCGCGTTCCTTAGTCCCTCTCAATGCCGGTTTCACATTTCAAAGAGACGTACTACGATAGTCTAGCCGTATTTACCTAAATAGCAGTTCACATTCTTTGCTACAAGTTAAACTTACGTATATCAGTGATGTCGTTCAAATTAAAATGCGTACCTTTATGTAACTAATAAAATATCTATTACTATATGCTACAGATCGCCGAAAATAGAGTTCCAACTCATCGCACATCCACCGAACATTCAAGTAAGGACTTGGCATTACAAGCTAGTTCTTGGAAATAATTAAATCTCTAGCACTTAACACTAAAGACTTGAAAGATGCAAGATCGATTTCAACGAGAAGAGATTAAATCGCAAACACACAATATTGAGTATCACTATTTAATTATGGGTTATGAGTATATTAAGATGTTTTCATCCACCACCGTTTCACCAATATGAAATATAAATCCTAAATCAAACTACACATTGTAAAGGTACGGAGTTTGCAATTATATAGTACATTTTAGATTAATGATGCTTTCGACAATGAGCTCATTCAAGTTCATTGAGTGGAACTCTAAAATGACGAATTGGCAAGGGTGAGGAATACATTATTGTTTTATTCGTTTAGTAAACTCAGTTAAGACAACTTGGGACTAAATAACGTCAAAAGTTTTGGTTATCATGTGATGTACAATAAGAAATACTTATGAAAAATATACTTCGACTGTGAAAAGAAACACTTTAAACTTGAATACTGTTATTGTGATAATTAGTTAAACATCGATTACTTCGTGTCGTCGAGTTGTTCCGATGAAATTGATTCAAATATTGCTAATTGATATAAGGTATAATACATACTAATTTAAAAATTATTTCATAAATATAATTTTGAGGCGCTAACGAGAAGTATGACCAGTTACATAAATAAAACCACTAATGTCTCTCTCTTAAATACTTCTTGGGACTACAAATGTTTTTTGTGAAATGGATGTGATGTGAGTTTTATTTAAATACGAATAAACTACACTCTAGAAGGCGATATTCCATTTGATGGGAGTCAGAGTTCCAGTTAAAAAAAGTCAATATTTAACTAATTATACCTTTGATTTGTTTCGAAACACATGCGGTAGCTAGAAACGAGATCCTCGAACATACCCACCACAGTTTTACAGTACGCTAGATATCGTAATCGAGATACGCGATCGATTCTGTCACGCCAGAACGTAGACTAAAGCTCGGTTTACACGGCAGCGATTTAAATTGATAGCAGCTCGCCGACGTCTAAATCAACGTGTGGACGTGAATACTAGCAACGGTCCACACGGACTTTGACGTCGACATCGAAGCAGCGACTTAAATCGCTATCGAAGTCGCTGCTTCGTTTACAGAGACACATGGTAGCCCGGTCACAACCAGAAAAAAAAACTCAGAAAAAAAATACGTTCAGGCTCCCAAGAGACGTCAGGTATGTACTAGCCTGAACGTATTTTTTTTTTCATTTACCGTACAGTGGCCCCTGTCATCACCATAGAAACAAAAACTTATTCGCCTGCTGCGCGTGATTCGGCGCTGGGTGGCGTTATCCGCCGCAAGTAACGCTGCATATCAAGCGCATTTGGCACCCGTGTCAAATTGCTTTCCAATGAATGCAACCGTATAACGTCGGGTTCATACAATTTATTTCACACGTATCTTCTTTACGCACTATAAATCTGTAATATCGTACTTAAAAACCAAACCCAGGAATGCCATCCCTTCTATAGAAAGCTAATATCGTGTAAACAATTTTAAATTCATAAGAATGTTTTTAAATGGCGGCGTCCCATATAATTTTTACTATAAATTTTATTTCTTTATTTGTTTATAAAATGGCAGTTTGCAATGAAAATCTATACAATCAGGTAGTTTGTTTGCTTCTCTTTATTTGTGAGTTAGGTACATTTTGTTAACAAGATAAAGGCAAGTGTTGCTGTTGTACGGTCGGGGTACGAATACCTTCATCAGTTTTCGAATTCATTCTTTTATAAAGTCAGAGACTCTTAGCATCTTTTGTACCAAACCAAAATACTGTGAACAAATACATAATATAAAATTATACTTAATTGATACGAAAATAAGAGTCAAAATAGTGTAACACCTTTAATCAATATCTAGTTTCATGGTGCTATAAAAGTAATCATGAAACCTATTAATGACCTAATATAAACAAGTTCATAAAAAGGGGCAAGTCAGTGCGATAAAATGTTTTGGTGCTAGCAAATGTAGTATTTATGAGGTACCTTCTCTTACCTCGACCGTACATCTATTCACTTGATACCTACTCGTAATATGCATTCTGTTTTCACCATATATATAATGATATATCTTTCATATAATATATTTTAATAAATTACAGTTAACGTAATAATTTGGACGGAATGCTATTTCGAATGAATTGAGCGGCAGATTTTTGTTAATATAGGTACATGTCGATAGAGTATTAGTGTAGAGATATAAATAAATAATCATATTTTACTATGGAGACGTAGGTTTATTAAGAAGGTAAGGCATTCCTGTTTCTAAGAAAATAGTGATATATATAGAGGAAATTAATAATTAAATGTGACGGAGTGTTTGGTTACAGTAAACTGTTGTGTTTTGTTTGCAGAACAACTGCCATGCTTAGAAACCGCAAAATGATTATCAGCGGTCGGCAACAATATAATCTCTAATAATTATAATTTTATACTGTATTAGAATAAATCCAGGACCTGAAAGTAATTCAGTCATTTCAGGATATCTTTTATTTTAATAATTAAATATTTAAATTAAGATATATGAGGTGCTGTATTTATTTTACAAATAGTATATACCTATTTCTTTTTTTTTCATAGGATCGTTCCGCAGACACGCACAACTAATCTACGTAATTTAGACTCGGGTTATTTACTGTGATGTGATAGATGTTAGGATGATGTGCTTCACCTCTCAAACGATAACGTAGAAGAATAAAGCATAGAGTGTTCAGCTAGCCCACATTAAACATTTATATTCATATACTTAAGTAAATTATCACAGTAATGCGTCGTGCACGCTCAAAATACATTAGCCAGTTACCTAAAAGACTAGGCTAAAATGGATACAACTAGGGCAAAAGACCTCCCGTCTTTTCAGACGATTATAAAGCATGACTACGACCGAAGACAGAGTGAACAAATGGTGCTTATCGGCATTTTAAACGAATATTTTCAATTAAATATCTGTTAATATTCCAAAGCTATAATCTGTGTAATCGCGCGACTAGTCGACCGCAAGCTTATGTCGCAGTTCACGATACAATCGACATTTTTACACAGATGAAGTGAATGCGGTGGGTTTCACTTCAGACAAGCTATTCTACTCTATGCTTTAATTATTCTTTGAAGAAGTTTACATCCTCTAACAATTTAATTAAATTGTACCCTTGTATCTGTAACGATTCTAAGTAAACGTAATCTAAACAAAACTATTAAAAGACCTGATTTCACTTAATGAATTTCATATGATCTAGTGGAAGCTTGACGTGTGCTGTGGATAGTAGATTTTATTTTAAATAAATTTTAAACGATACTATTTACTTCTGCCGGTTGCTAACCCCTCGTTTTCACTAATGAACAAGTTGTAAACTTGTTCATTAGTAAAACGAGGGGTAATAATATATGCGACAACCAACCACATACCACGGTATTAGAAACCCAGTTCTTCGGCCCACAAAACATATAATGAGGAGGTCTACAGACCGAACTACTTAATATGGAAACTAGTGTGGTTAACATTCTGTATACGACTAATCGCATCAAAGTAAAGAGTAACGTGATTCGATACAACTATCAACAGCAATAAATATCGGTTAGTAGTTAATCACCTTGCGAAGGGTGTTGAACATTGGTAGTTTCTACACTGTTTACAGTGCCATTTTACCGGTGTTGACGTACTAAAATCTCAGCTTTATTTAAACACAAAATCTGTAAATATTCAGTATGAGTAATAAATCACTTTTCGTTATTGTTGTATAATAAATAATAAAACATATATTAATAATTTTCACATCAGTAAATATCTATCTATCATATCTCTCTCCCGTCCGGCCCAGGACCGTCTCTTATGAGACAGCCCTCTTCGGGTTGTATGTAACATTTATTTGAATAATAGCGTTGAGTATAATGTCGTGGAATATTTATTATTATTATTTATAATAAACGTTTAGTCAGTCTCCGAATCGGATGAATCTATTATTACTCGCGAATTTTAGACATGAACAAACTAAGAAAAAATTGTACGAGAGGATTAGACAACTAACGCACCATGCGTAGAAGAACGCTTAACAATCTTTAGTCTCCATGAATGCAGCCTGAGGGTGATGGCTTTTCGTCTCATCAGAACCAGGTCCGAGATGGCGATGTGACCTGTCATCACGCGTTTTTCTGAGCTAAAGAAGTCAAACATCTCGCTTATCGCGGCGAGCTAGCCCGCTGCCAGGTAGTATGTCAGAGATTTACTTCTTAGCTTTATTTTCAAATATCACAAACACGATATCACGGCTTGCCGACTATAAAAAGGTACCTATTGTGTTCCAGCATTGCCTACTTAGATCTTTGAAGTCGGTTTGTCATGGTTTTAATAGATTAGACGAATTCTATGTTCCATTCTGAATTTATATCCAATTCTTTCACAACACATTTTACACCAGTCCTCAAATCTCGTTATTGTGGTAGGTAACTATTAGCTATGAGCCGCCGAACTCTCAGGAATTACGACCATACACGTCACAACACAGCAGTGACGTGATCGGTTTACAAGCAAAAGCTTAAAAGTCAGTTAGTACCCAATCGCGATGCGAATTATGTTGAATATTCATAGCATTGCGGCTCATTAGCGCCAGGTACGTGAAACTTTCTCTCTATACACCGATTCATCTTTCGTAACTAACTTGGTCTATAAAAATTAAAAGACAAACTCGCCATACGTCAGGACGCGCTTCTCATTGTCTAAAGTTGACTACTGAAAAATACGCAGTTTTAGTTGACCTTTCATTACTGCCCAACATCTTAAAGATCCACTAGATACTATCAAATACAACAATAAACTACTGTCAGAACTAATCGTACCTTCATAGTTAGTCAAAAGCTAGACGACCTAAACTTGATCTAATATTAACACGTAAAACGAATAGGTACTTATTTTAATGCAAAAGATTTATAGATTGGTCAGTAAATTCACATACTCATACACACATATAAATATATATAAATTATACATTTGTACAAAATATATACTATGTATTCGTTCTTCATTTGTAAACTACTAATACCTATATAATCTTTTATTATATATGTATTAGAGACTCACGAAAAGAGAAATACAGAGAAAGAAAATATGCATAAATCTAAAGAAGTTTTAAATAAGATTATAGAAGTACATTAGAGATGGCATGGACATATCATGGGACACCAGGAACAGAGGACAACATGTCCCGAAGAGTTTAAGCGCTCCCAGATAACAACCATACAGTGGACGATGCCAAAGACTATGAATAGAGGCAAATTGATTAAAATAGACTATCGGATAGGAAAGGAACATGTAATCAGGAAAGGACCAAAACGTTATATTTTAATATTGTTATATGAACGAGTGAGTAGACTATTGTTGTTTTGGTACTCGTATCTTTATTATTCTCATGGGGGGCAACATTGAAGTGGAGAGCGTTTACCTGTTGGCACTCCTTGTGTAGCTTTTATTCATAAAAAAATCTTTTAACACTCTTCACCATTTTTACTTACATATTTGGTTTCTCTAATACTATCTATACGTGATACCAACATCCGATGTCAGTACAGCTAAGTTCTATCCACAAATATGTTAAATTTATTTCATATGCAATAAACTATATCGATAGTCTGTTTCTGTAGCTGTAGAAGAATACTCGGTAAATATAGTGCGTTCATTATATTATTGTATTTTAGACATCCCACACACAGTGGTCGATATAACTTTGTTCTTACGTCAACGCCTAAAACACCGAACAAATATTAGGCACCAATACGTCATATTTCATTGACAAGGTCATGTCAGTCAAAAACCAATTGTAGGGATGTAATTAGTCTATCTATAGGTGTCTTTATTAAAATAACTTAAAAATAATTATAAAATGTACAGACACGAATTTCCTGTTTTATCGTTATGTATAGATATATATAAATAAAAAATTCCCATAAAATCATGATACCTATATTTTCATTTATCGATTAATGAGTTTTTAATCGAGGTTTTAACTTGATCGACATTTTGTATTCTTATGCAATCACTACTTCCATCTGTCTAGAACACAATAATATAATGGACGGAGTGTAATGGAAGTGTTAGTGGAAAAGGAAGTGAAGTGTGATATACAATTGGACATTTATATTTTGTGATGTGAAAGTGTATATTAATAATAATGTATAATCATGTTTTGTGTAAACATGCACTGCTAGGGCCCGGTACCTATACAGCTTACTGAGTTTTAGTCTTTCTTTAGAAAGATCAAGTGCACGAAAACGTGTGCAATTTTTTTGTTCATTGGGCTTATATGATTAGAGCAGTGCACTTAATAATAAGTATATTAAATTAAGTACAATATCAGTTATCTGATACGTAAAGTTAAGATAATAGAATGAAAATAGACATTTATATGAGTAAAGTTCAGTATAAATAGTTATAATAATATTGTTGATTAAAACGGTTGACGTTACAGCTAATACCAAGGAAATAAATGCCAACTATCGATATTTATTTCCAAAAATAGCGACTTGATCATTTCGCTTCTGACACAGAGCAGGACACAGAGCTTTCCTATATGGAGAATGTAGCAACTCACTACAATAGATAGCTCACTTAAACCACACAGCATTATCAAAAAGACGCATCAAATTAATTAGGTCAGACGACACATTCGTTTACGAGCCACGTGGATACTAGGAACCATACGGTTCGCATACTGATGTTCCATGAAGACTCCCTAGTTCGACCTGAGCATTCGAAAGGTACGGATTAGTGAAAACCTGGTCAGTATGCAGCGTGCTAAAGTTATAGATTTTATGTTAGTTTGACACATCATACGCAAATGTTTGCATTCAATAGTGCACACTATTTTTGTCAACAACATCACACAATACTATACCATATAGTCGTCTGATACAAGTGCTTTCAGACTAAAGTCGCTTGCCGAGTGAGGATAGGCACGAAAGAGATAGGCACTGTTTCTTAGAGTTTTTTTAAGTGTAATGACATTCTCAAAAATAATCGCAATTATGTATTGAATACCGAGTAACACTGTCGCTATGTGTTACTTCTTACTAAAACACAACTCGTGATTGGCTAGATTACAAATAAATAAACGTGTTAAGTTTTTAAACACTCTAATCGTATTAATAAATTAACGCGTGTTAGAGCCATAAAAAGTGACGGAAAATGTTAAATATTTTTGTTACGACTGTACATTTCTACGTGCTAGTGCAGAATTTAATTTTTTTCTTTCAAAGTTATCAGACATGTGAAGCATATATTTTACCATTGGCTTACTTATTCCTAACATTTATCTATTACATTTAATGAATAGGAAATATTTCTTGTAGATGCAAAGTATAATTCATATTTCTGTTGCAGTTACAATCATCATCATATTTTTCTTGTAAACGCAATGTATTCTTAAATGTAAACTTTAGAAAGCGTGAGTGAAAATCAATATAACAATATGGAACCTGCAGCCACTTGAGAAGATATCTATGAATCTAACAAGTACGTATTATCATTATGTGATGTAACTTGCCACCTGTCCACGCTCGGTACACACTACATGATGTTTCCCTCAACATAAACCTAGCTCCGCTACAAGGCTTTCATGGTGGAACTATAAGAACGAGGCTAACTTACCGCTCAATTTACGACTGAAATTAATACTCAATCTAATCCAAACGCTATTCGATAAAACATTCGAGAAGACATCGAAATCACTCACATAAAAATATATTGAAGAAACAATACAAAATTTAACTATTCGATTTCGAAAATTCTAAAATGTTCACCTCTCTAAAATGTATCCATATGGGTACGTATTTATAAGTTTTAAAACAAAGTTTATTTTTGCACCAGATATTCGGCTACAGTAACTAATAGCTGCTTTGGATTAGACTAATTTAAAATGCCGGTCTACAATACCCTATACCTATGAGAACGAGGATGGGTAAGAGTATATGAACCTGGCTGCCTAACGCTTCTATCACAAGTCGCCTCTAAGAACGTCTTATATATCGTATAACTAACTATATTGCTTGCGTGTGGCGAGGCGACGTATAAGGATGCGACTTTTGGCTGAAAGCAGACGATAATCGGTCATCCGTTCACTTCTTGGTCGGCGTGCCTCTCTGGGTGAGGCCCTCGAATCGCTTGAACGTGTAGTTGATGAACACCCAATCTTTGTAAGCCACTTCACCGTCCTGGGGAATTGGCGCTGATGCTGCAACAATGTACGCAATGTTCATATTGGATAATGTTAGTGTCTCAGACATATTTCAACTAGAGACAACATTTGTAAAAGGTAATATTGACTTAATTTACCGAATTAAAGATTGCATCACAGAAAATGTATCTAGGAGTGCCACAAAAAATAATAATTTGATGAAATGTTCAGAAATCGTTATCTACTGGATGATTGCAATCCAAAAGGCATCGACTTGATACCAGTTGTAACGTAAGATTTTAAGTCAGACCAAGAACTTTCCAAAGCAGAAACTACCGCATCAATATCCGTTCAGTAGTTTCTGCATCTATCGCGAACAAACAAACATTCCAACCGAAATACTTTTGGGTTCAACATCGTTAATATGTATAACATAACCCAAGTATTCTTTTTAATATCTCCATGTTCAGACGTGACCATCAATTTTATAATTATATAGACGATAAGATAGAAGATGACAAAATAATTGGCTAATGGATAGTTTTAATTGTCAAATCTAATCGTATCTAATAAGAAATCTTAAACTAACTAGAACTAAGATTTGAATAATCACGCTGAACATTCCCTTTGCTTGAGGTGTTTATCACACCTGATGCAAGCTGGCTGGGCACCTCATGCTTCCAAGCTTCACTTTAACATCTATTACAAGACATTCGTGATAGCAGTTTAACGTGTATGTAAAGATATAGTCAGCATCAAAAGTAGATGATCATTTTCATTTTGTAAAAATTAGTTGTTGAACAATGCAATTTATATTTCTCAATGGAAACACTGTTTAACTCTTCAGTGAGTTCTACTCGTATATATCCATAAGTCTTATTTCCTACTAATATAATGTATGTAAAAGTTTGTGAAGATGTTCGAATGTTTGTTATTCATCACGATAAAACACCCGAACGGATTTGGCTCTAATTTGATACAGAGGACTAGATTAGAGTCTAGAAAAAACATATAGGCTCTTTATCTCTGGAATAGGTCCCCATGGGTAACGGAAACGCCAAGCGGGGCGGGTCTGCGTGTAAAAGTAAACTCACGTATTTCGAGCTTGACGTCAGGGAAGTCGTCGAAGTTGGACGTGTCGTCGATGGAGCGCACTTCGACGGAGATGGCCGCGGGCCGCTCGCGCACGTGGCTCCAGTCCACTCCGCGGAAGAAAGGCACTGACTTCACGTCCTCGATACCGCGCTGAGAACCCAGCCTGAGGAATAGAATCCGACATGCAACCTCACATTTATATTTCAAATTGTACTTGACAGACAAAACAGTGTGCCTTCCATGAAACATTTGTAGTTGTGGCGGTTGCCCGAGAATTCAATCTGATTTTGGTCATATTACTTATCGTCTTCGGATTCGAGGACTATTAGTAACATTTCAGTTAAGCTTGAACTGACTTCATATCATGGTACCAATATAGCTAAATGCCATCATCATCAGAATAGCGAGTTGCGAAGTTGCGAAGCGAAGTTTACATTTTTGATAGAGTCGGCTTTGCCGGGAATCTGAATAGTTGTTTAGCACTAACACTAACTTGCCAACCAACGTTTTTGATTGTACTATGGGTTGTAGAATGCGGATAATTGAAAATTTTTCGGTTTGTTAGTCAGGTTGTAGTTTTTCAGTCAGAAGATTATATCTTCAGCCGAGCACCGAAGCTACTTTCGAACCCAGGCACTCTCCTTTAAGATTTGGTCTGTTTTAACCTTGAGAGGCAAGCCTGACCAGTTTGCAGGTACGGTTAAGTCGCACACATTCAAAGCTAAAATAATGTAAATCGTGTGAAAGAATGCTATAACCTATTTTTGAACTTACCTTCGATCTGGTTCAGAACAGAACCGCAGTATGGTCTCCCTCGCTTCCTCACTGATGGGTATCTCCGGGGGAAATGTGAGGGATTCACGCCACGACATCACCTTCCTGTACGTCTCCTGGGGCGACTCAGAGCAGAACGGAGGATACCCGATCAACATCTCGTACCTGTGGATACGAAACGACGAACGAAATAAGAATAAGTTAATTGCACGTACAAATTTAAAATTAATTATGGGCAGTGGTCTCTGTCTATCGCCGGTGGATGAAGGTATGATTATATGTATGTAAACTTAAGAATAAAAAATAACTTAGTAAAATAACATACTAAATAATTAAAATTAAAATAATTATCATGAAAATTACACAAGCTAGTTTTAGGCGGAGGACACACAGACACATTATATTAATATTAAAAAAATACATTTCGATGCATTTGAATTCGGGTGACGCTCGGCTGCTTTTATTGCTAACGCTGGCTAAATCTTATAAGATTCATCAGAATAAGGATTGGATCGTTGATGTGCATCTCATAAAGATAACTCATAGTATACATTTTATGTTTTTAAAATTGAAAAATAATATTGACTCTGATATTCACATCGGTGTCATTCAAGAATGAAGCGGACGAAAACGTGACTGGAATCTGATATAATATTAATGAAAACGCTGAGGTCCGATATGGGCTGCAATCTCCAATATATCCTTTTATTTTTGTTTATAGTTAGATATATTCGCAATCGCAAGTCATAATTATCATTGCGTTAGTCCCGGTTGCGATCACATCCGATGCTCTCACCTCGGAGTCCGGGGTCCGCTTATGGTAATACATATTCGCTAGTATGCACTCAATATCATACCACTGTTTCATCTTATTCATATGAATGCTATAAAAATCATAAAGGACAAACAAACAAAGAAATAGTAGTCTAAACTATACTATAAAGAAACAGCGAGCAATGACTTAATGACTAGTGTGGGTGTGCGGCTAATCAGCAAAATCTTAAGAATAATAATAATACATCATCACATTCTTCACGCTAGCTTGTACTTGGTACTTAATAGAGATGTTATTCGTGTGGTTGGCTTTATTTCTCATTTTCACCTCTCTTCTTTTCTATCGGTTATGAACTACATGAAAGGCACCTATGCTGTTGCAAACTTCATTAGCGAACACAGCGAGGGCTTACCATTAAGTCAGTCTTGTACTTATTTACTACCTTAGTAGTCCTTACCTACCTTAGATAGGATTCGAACCTCATTTTTACAATGCGGACACTCAAATTCTGACATTTGATTCAGTTCTCTGTGTCAATGTAATAACAATTTATTGACATAACACACGGCCATGCATCGTTGTTTGTTTTAACAACAAATATTTATATGTTTAATAGCGAATTATTATACTTCATCATAAGTTTGTTACACATATATTACTTTCGAGGTCACGCTATCCTCACCTGGTAAACATATTTGCTGATTAACGCACGAGGCTCTGACGCAGGGTTCATTTAGGAGTTGGGTGATCAGTCGATATTATAGTCGTTTAAGCTAAACAAAATGGTGTATCCGAAGTACCCTGGGCTTTGAGGTGAGAGCCCCAGATGCAACCGAGAATACGCAAAGCTGGCGTAGGTAAGTGTATGGGGACCTCACCAAAAGTTTTGAGGTCATACCAATCACGCCGGTATACCTGCGATTAATGGACGAGACTCTAGCGCAGCAATTCCTCTTGGGGACGTGAGATCGGGCGGCAGTATCGTATAAGCCAAACCTAATGGACGATACGAAGCATGCGAACCCCTGGGTTGGAGGAGAAAACCTCGGATGAAACCAAAAACTATTGTAATAGTCTATAGATCGCTCAGCAGTAATTAGGGCGCCCCTTTTAGTTAGTTTTTAAATTCGATTCTCAAAACGGTCAGCTTTATTGGATTTTTTATTGAAATTTCTCAGTAACAGCAACAACTCCAATGTACCCGGTTATCGACAATAGGCTCACCCTACATCACCTGGCTAACAAATAGTATCAAACCAACTTAATTAGCATCAGAAAGTAAATTCATTGGCAGCTTTTTAATTTTACTGGCATATTGGTCGCAAGTTGCTTCGCATGTACCCTCATCAACAAAAGTCAAACAAAAATATATAACAAACAAGATAAGTGCATCATTTTATATCAATAACTCTACAGCCACTTCTGTAGCTCGTGCCTTATAGTTTATTGGTTTGAGTCTGAACACAAATTTACAATGCGTTAAAAGTTAATTGAAATTCGCTTTTACAGTAATGTATGTTCAGCACGTTGTCAACACTTTTGTTGATGGTTATACTTAAGCAATAACACATATACACATAATTACATAATTGAAATCATGAATCTGAAAAAAAAAACATTGGCAACTACAATGAAACATGTCAACTACTTAGTATGTACTTATAACAAGGGCCTTAGTTGCACGTGTGTTCCATTTTGACTACTTTTCCATAATCACACCATGCATGAGAGGAATAATGAGAGTAGAGGAAGCTCGTAAAGTATCTACGGACAAGAAGATAACCGAGGCTGATTCCTGCCTAACCCGTAAGGGGGAAAGACATGATTATATTATTTGGGAATGGTTTTTTTTTTTTAAGAAAGCGTCTCCGAGCACGTTACGCAGTCAGGGTTGGTTTCGCCTCACGACATTCTTACAGGTTGAACCTGATGAATCTACAAAGTACGCTATTACCAGTGGGTGGTGGAGGTCAGATGGTTATCGCTTCACGAAAATAATCGAAGTTCGGTCGTTTCGTATTTGGACTAAAAGCCGACCCGATTGAGTTGGGTAAAGGCTCGGAAGACGATAAAAAACTTATAGAATATTAAAGTGGATGTTTTAATTCATGTGAACTACGAACGAAAGGTGCAGTATTCAGGTACATAAAGTTACTTCAGATTTCTTCGTTAATTGGACCTTACGGAGAGATAATGCTTTCCATGGTATGGATTGACTAAAAGTTTCGTACATTTGAATGTAAGTTTCATGGTAGACCTACTGAGTGCACAAGTGTCGGTAGCTTAGTGGTTAAGCAATTGGCTTTACGATCGAGAGGTCCCGGGTTCGAATCCTGGCCATTACACTACCGACGTGAACCCACTCCTAACAAACAATTTAGCTTAGCTGGAGGGGTTAAAGGGAATATTAGTAATTTCGGTTCTAATATTATTTTTATAAAACAATACACAAAAAAAAAACAAACAAAACAAAAAATGAATCAGTGAAGTGAAAGGCGCCTTGTCGCATGTATACTAACATGATGACACCAAGACTCCACCAGTCGGCTTGTGGACCGTAACCGGTCTGCAAGAACACTTCGGGTGCAATGTAGTCAGGCGTGCCGACCGTCGAGTACGCGAGCGCTCGTCTGTTTCGCTTCCACGACTCAGCGCGACGCTTCGAGTCCATGGCAGACGACGACGTCGATACTGCACACGATAGATTGAAGGTGAAGGAATAGTCTACAGAAATGGAATATTATATAATTAGTGTGTGTCTACAGTATCGATTGCGTTGTGGGTACACAAGTGTACACACGGCCGAGGAATAAATATATACCTTCTCATGTAAAGAGACTTAGACTTATTTCTTTGGCCGTATCTACCACGGAATATAAAGTCAAGACTTGTGCACTTGTGTATGACTTATGCATATTAATGATGCAGTTCATCTATAAAACACTGGGTGTGTAGTTGTACAGGGATGATTAAAAAAAAATGCTACCGAATTTTTAATTATTTGTTATATTTGTAGAGATTAATTTCTATAGCAATTAGGTAAAGAAGCACCTTGTCTTGAATATATATACCGTATAAGTTATAAAGTATACTACTAGAGAGGCTATACGGAACAAAAATAGAGGCCACTCGAGGTTAATTCAAATCTATTCAGCTGTCTTTTGCGCGCGTTCTTCTGCTTGGTTATTTTTATCTTAAGCTGCCTCCGAACTGTGACACAATTTTGTTCCAAATATCTTATCTAGGATAATACGAAGCATTATTCTTTGATCAAATTACCTTGTAGCTGTGCTAGTGCGCATGTGCATGCACGTCAGAGTCGAACCGACTTAATTTTGTTTCTATTGTTCAAATGCCGAGTACGAGGTATTTATAAAAATGGGTCTTGGATGGATGGATAAAAGTTTCATCCCGGAACATAGAATCAAGAGGCAGCGACTGACAGCTATCGCTCGTGTACCACAATGAATTTTGAAGATGTGACGTGATTAGTCATATGATGTGAGTTTGGCCACATTAGTTTTCATACTAACGAAGATTAAGAACACTACCTCTTGTTTTTATATTCCGTGAGTTTAAGACGTCTGAAAGACTTAATATTTTAGAGACAGCTCTTATGATGGCATTTGAAAACACTTTTATATAGTATGTCATATCTGGCAACCCATTCAGGACTACCGATATCAAATGGTGTTGCAATAAAAATAAATATTATGTAATTTCATAAGAATCCTTTTTCTTCTCCCTTGCACGCCTCGGTGAATCTCCATATTCAGAACACTTTGATGTCTCTTCAATCAATGAAATCACAGAAAATTCAAAACGATAATTTCATGGTCCAAGAGACGGCGATGTCATGAAACTATTTTTGAATAAATTAGGTTAGTAGTAATATATAATATGTGATATACTAACTAAAGTCGGATGGCGTTGCCCGCGACAGATCCCGGTAGAAGTCGGTGCGGTGACTTTTCTTGAGGCCCGTACATAGACCGAAGTCGCTTAGCTTGATGTGGCCGCGCGCGTCCAGGAGTAAATTGTCTGGTTTTATATCTCTGTAATGTGATTAAGTACGCGGCTTTATATTTTTTTTCTTTTTTCACAGTGGTTGATTTGTCAGTAGAGTATGATACTGCCATTTAAGAGTACTTTATATAACAAAAAAGAAACTTGGAATATTCCGTGGGATAAATCGTTCCTCCGTGATTCTGGTGCTTGTAACAGCGCCGAAATAACTCAAAACAATAAAACATGCTAAATATCCCGATAGCTCTAATACTAAACTTGGGATATGTTAGATACTGCACACAAAAAATCTTTTTTTACATTCATGTCTGTTTGTTCGCGATTGACTCAAAAAAACTACTGAAGGAATTTACATATGTTTTATTTATTGTAGAGGTCTTGATCACACTTAAAAACTGTGGTATATAATACCATCGCAATTGATTGCAATTAGTTAAGTAGAACTGAAAATATGTCAAAAAATTAAGTAATTATTTTTACATATGGTACCGATAATAGACATCCACGAGAGCCGAACCGCGGGCATTAGCTAGTTCTATTTTTTTTTCGATATTCGTTCGACATAAAGATGTTAGATAATTACCTATGAATGAAGCCAAGCTTGTGTATACTATCAATAGCGAGAGCCGTCTCAGCCACATAGAACTGCGCACACTCCTCGCTCAATGTGTCTTTCTTCATGAGCAACGTCATCATGTCGCCTCCAGGCAGGAACTCCATAATCAGGTAAAGGTTCATGGGGTCTTGGAAACTGTAATACATCTTTACTACCCACTGGTGGTCAGCTTCGACGAGGATATCGCGTTCCGCTCGAACATGAGCAACCTGTAGACAATCATGAGTAGAGTAATAAAAGGAGATAGCGCTGGAACTAGAGAGGACTTGTACAATTCCTATTTTTTATTGATGGCCTAGGTATACTCCTAAAAGGAAGTCACTAAGAGCCCATTCCATCTTTTTACTTCCATCATCCAAAGTTCACCACCAGCCAGTAGCAGCCAGTGCACGCACCAACCAGATGACGGAGAAAGATAACTATAATATTTTTCACGTAGCATGGGTACGGTGACATTTGACTAATTCCATTTCATGCATGATTCATTTCGAAACAATTTACCTAACGCGGAATACAGGAAACAACACTTAATACGAAGATAAAAAGAAAACTGTTTTATTTTGCATTTTTAACTTAAAACTATTTTTATTTCTCCGTAATTATTTAAACTTTAAATATAAACATTCCAAATACATAATTCTTGATGCGTGAATCGGAACAGGTTGCGTTAGAGATTGACATAGTAAAATCGTTATAATCGATAAATTGTCGAATAAAGTATCATAAATCGTTATAATATTTTTCACGTAGCATGGGTACGGTGACATTTGACTAATTCCATTTCATGCATGATTCATTTCGAAACAATTTACCTAACGCGGAATACAGGAAACAACACTTAATACGAAGATAAAAAGAAAACTGTTTTATTTTGCATTTTTAACTTAAAACTATTTTTATTTCTCCGTAATTATTTAAACATTAAATATAAACATTGCAAATACATAATTCTTGATGCGTGAATCGGAACAGGTTGCGTTAGAGATTGACATAGTAAAATCGTTATAATCGATAAATTGTCGAATAAAGTATCATAAATCGTTAGTTGTATTTTTAACTAAAATACGATTATAAAATATAATTATGTAATAATAAACTTTAAACAAAGCATTTTTGTCTTTGTGGAGCTTTATTATAATATAGCAACACTGCTTAAGCATGAGCTGGCAGCCATCTTGTTATATCAACTCAGTACGAGTGCGTCTGCCTTGTATGCGGTCTGTTTTCTTTGTTTTGAGCTTGCGTGGTGTTTTTGTTACTTGTTTTTGTTATTGACTATCGTTGTGCTTTGTTGTTTTCGTTACCGTTTTTTGTTATTGACTTTTGTTTTGTTGTTTTTTTTGGCAAAATGCCAAAAAGAACGAAAAAGACTGTGCTTGGTAGTCAAGCCCGTGAATTTGTAGTTCGATTGCGGGATTACTTTGAGTGGGAACGTGAGAATGGCGGAACGCTATTGCCTGTGTCCAACGTTTTGGATCGAGTGGCAGATGCGTTAGACATTGGGCGGAACACGGTTTCTCGAATCACTCGAGAAAAATATGGTGCTCACGATACAGAAGAAAATAAGTTGTCCACCCCTAATAAAAAGCGAACCAAAAAGGCATCTGTAACAGATGTAGACAGTTTTGCGGCCGATGCTATACGGAGCCACATTTATAACTATTACCAGAATAAAGAATTACCGACGCTTCTTAAGCTGGTCAAGTCTTTAAAAGATGCTGATTTGTTTACTGGAAATCCTACATCCTTGTGGCGCGTATTGAAGGACATTGGTTTCCAATTCAAAAAAGTAAACAAAAGAAAAATTGTCATGGAGAGGGGCGATATAGCACTTGCGCGGGTTACCTTTTTGAAAAAGGCTAAAGCGATTACCGATTGGAGCAATGTCGTCTTCCTGGATGAAACTTGGCTGAATGCCAATCATACGGTCGGTAAAATGTGGACTGACGATACACCTCATGCCTCGACCAAAGTGCCAGAAGGAAAAGGGGAGAGATTGATTATTTGTCACGCAGGCACATCGTAAGGATTTGTAGAAAATGGGCTACTTGCTTTTAAATCGAAAAAGACGGGAGAATATCACGAAGATATGAATGCGGAAGTATTCACGGAGTGGTTTCAAAATATGCTTAGCAATTTAGAAGAACCCAGCACAATTATTATGGACAATGCCCCATATCACTCCGTGCAATTGAACAAACCGCCGACTTCTTCCAATAAGAAGAGCGAGTTGATCGAGTGGCTCCAAGCCAATAATGTGGAAGCCGATGAGACGAAATTAAAGGTGGAGCTAGTGAAGCTCGTAAAAATGCACAAGCCCCAAACGACATACAAATTAGATATGATGGCAAACGAATATGGTCACGAAGTCCTGAGGCTTCCACCGTACCACTGTCAGTACAATGCCATTGAATTAATTTGGGCCCAAATCAAAGGTAACTTGTTTAACCATAGTCTATTTACATACTGACAAAAATATGATTATGTTTATTACTTGAATTCTATGACTCAATTTGTTTTTTATCTTGTTTCAGGATACGCTGCACGAAAAAATACAGCTCCGCCTTTTACAGCCACAAAAATGATGGGGTTATTGAAAGAGGGATGCAAAAATGTCACTGGCGATGACTGGAAGAAAGTAGTGGAGAAAACCAAAAATCTAATCTTACATGACTGGGAGCGAGACATTAGAATAGACTGCATAATTGATTCCCAAATAATCATTCACGTCGACGAGTCAGATGACGATGATGATGATGATGATGATGAAGATGATGAACATGTTTGATTTTAATAAATAATTAAACAGGTTATCAATTTTGTTTTACTTTTTTTCTTCAAAATTATTAGTTAATAGAATCGATTTCTTCTTCATTAATAAATGATCTCGATAAGATATATAATCGATTTTATTTCATGCGATTTTATCTTGACTACATCTCTAGTAACTTCAAATCCCAAACGTCACCGTACCCATGCTACGTGAAAAATATTGTAGTTCTACTTCGTCATACTATATTATCATAACGAAATAAAGTTCTCTAACACAACTAGTTGTGGACTTGTGGATAAAAAATAAAATATTTCGTTATGCTAACTGACGACGTCACACATTACATGGCGCCGGTGAGCTATAATTTGGTACCCACGGGAATTTTATGGTTCGAATAATTATAGGAAAACACAAATCATTTTCCTCATGACCTTCTTCGCTCCGCATTGTACAGTATAAACTATTATATGCTGTTTCTGTTACAAATCCGCCTGACCTTGATTAATCCCGTTCCTAAATCATTAACTAATTAAAAATGTATGTCGGGCCATTGTATGGTAGCGTGAGTCGGAAACGACACAAATAGAAGGAATAATCAATAGTTATTACTATAGTTTACATATCTCGCTCATTGCCATGTACTTTAAAGGACTCATTATACATATGTTTGTATAATGAGATTTTAAAGTACATGTACGTATGTATGAGTGTATGTACACTCACGCCTCTTTTACATTAGGGCAGGTAGATCGACTTTTTCCGTGGATACAATCTTGGTATACACATATCTGGCTGCGAGGTAGGCCAACCCTTGCAGAATTTTCTATTCAACTTCGCCTCAAAAATCTGTTACACCAATCTCCTTTCTGTGTCTAGTCTCGTTCTGCCTTGGTCGCTGTTTGTCATTTGACCCATTAACTCAGTGTAATAAATCAAATAAATCCCAATTCGAGTCGATTCCCAGCGTTCTTTAAAGAGTTCCATAATCAATATCATAACTCTATCAGCTCGATTTGGTTCAAATAAAGTTTTATTTAGGGGCTGCGTGTGATTTTCTTCCAACATACCTGTTCTTTCTCCAACATGTCAGCTTTCCTGAGTATTTTCATGGCGTAGACGTGACCTGTATCTTTCTTCTGAACCAAACGTACTTCACCGAACGCCCCTCTTCCTATCACCTGTAAAATTATGAAATATATTCTATTGTACTTCGAGACAGATTTCATCTATGTATTGCTAAAATTGGTCAACAGGAAAATACGTCTAGAATTCGGGCTATATAGGTTTAATATTGTCGTATCACTTGTATAACTGTCATCTTTTCGACTTTGTGATTGTAACTGTTCCATAAGTTATTTTTAATTAAGTGAGATATTTGTAATCAATAAGTCATGAAATTCGAAGACAAGAATGCGGATGAATTTGTATATATTTTTTTGTAAGTACGAAAATGTCAGAGATAGAAAAAAACTCAGACCATTACAAAATAGACACATTCATGCACACAAATATTGGCCTGGAGCAGGAATCGAACCCGCGACACTAGACGAAGCAAACGAACGCTCTATCACTACATCACAGACAACCTGTGTTTCAGTTTTTCATAGTTAACACACACAAAAATGTTTCAGAGTTTGCATTTACATGGACTGATCCTGATAATTCACACTAATACATACTTTTAATGGTTCAAAATCTTCAACCCCTAGCCTGGATCGTTTAAGTCTGAGGAACTCAGTTTCCTTCTGGGCATGCTGTTGTCTTTTTTCTTGCTTCTGACTCTCTGTGAGACTGTCATCTTTGAGAGACTCTTCAAGTTTGTCCAGTCTGTATGTAACAAAATCATTTTCATTTATTTTTTAAAGTATTTTATACAGTGTAGAATTACGTAGGATCAGAGACTGTTGACTGTCATGAACGGAACTGCCAGAGTGAAGAGAGGGTGAAGTAGTAAACCGCTATGGGTCACCTTGGTGTACGTAGGCAAAATATATTGAGATTTTATTTAGTAAAAAACAAGAGGCTGTGAGTCTGCCCCCAAAACTGCGCCCGAGCCTCGTTCCTCAATCAGCAGTTGTTGTAGGACCCGTCCTAGGTTGGCTTATAACCCGAAAACCATAAGGCGCCATTCATTCTTACTTTAAACACAGTTATACAAATAGTACAGTTCTAAGAGGACGAAAAGACAAATGTAATGTGTTCTTACCTCTGCTTCCTCTCCAAATGTTGTGTGATGAGATTGGTGTAGAAGTTTTCTAAGGTGACCTTCGCCTTAGTGGCTTTATCGAGCGTATGCCCGCTAAACCGTATGTTATCGGTCCCTGTCATTTCCAGCACCCCTAGAAACAAAGAGAAAACTAATTCAGTCTTTGTACTGCACTTCATAACTTAGAAGAGTAAAGTGCTACAGTAGTACTCGAAGCTTCAATCAATTCAATCAATTAGCCCACCACAGTACACAGCTGGACATAGGCTCCCAATGTGCGCAATTTTATCCAACCCTCTGCCTTCCGCATTCAGTCTGTCCTGTCCTTTAGCGAAGTCAGAATATTTTTACGCGAAATACTATGAATAATAAAAATCTCATAACACCCCTCTTTCTCGTCGGGGATTAAAAAGCACCCCTTTATATACATTAGGGTGGTCCTTATTTTTCGACTCTTGAATTATCCCCGGGGCATTTTCTCATTCGATTATATACCTCTAAATATGAAATTAGCTTTTTTGTTTTTATTTTTGGTTAAGATTTAGAGGTCGCTACCAGCTGTCAAATTTTTTACAAAAAGCGTTAAAGAATATCTTAAATCATGGTTTCATAAATGTTTTATTTAAGTGTTTATATCACATTTTACGTGCAAATGAACATCGCATAGATAGAATAAACAATCGCTTCTTGTCCCCTTCTCCCCTCAACCCCTCTTCTGTACCGACGCGTCGAGATTTAGCCCGCCCCGCGCTTCAGTTCTAATAAGTCATCAACGAGAGCGCACGTGTTTTGTTTGTGTAACGTGTTTCAACTTGCAATGGCGTCTACAAGTAAATCTACTAGAAATCAAAATAACATTTGGCTTATCGGTCAATTATTATCCGAATTAAGGCAATCAACGTTGCCATCCATCGGTGAAGTTCTGCGTTTTTTCTTTTACTACAAAAATGAAGAGAAGAAAAGCATACGTGAATCTGCGACTTTGGCGGCTTGCGGAGTCATAAACTTGTGGGCAAAAGTTTGTATACCAACTCAATTAAAAAAACATGTCATCAGTAAAATTGAAAAATCGCAAAGCTGTTGCGGAGTCTCTCAAACATGAGTTTAAACCCAATTCGTCATTGACAATCCATTGGGACGGTAAACTGATAGAAGACATTACGGGGCATGAAACTGTAGATCGGCTGCCAATCTTGGTATCAGGACATGGAGTTGATCAACTGCTTGCAGTTCCAAAATTGGAACGTGGAACGAGCGAAGCATGTGCGTCAGCTGTCTACGAAGCTATAATTTCATGGAATTTGAGCGATCAGGTAAAATGTTTGTGTTTTGACACTACTGCTGTAAATACCGGCTTAAGAAGTGGAGTATGCGTTCTTTTGGAGCGAAAAATGGATAAAAATATGCTTTGGTTTGCTTGTCGTCACCACATAATGGAAATTATGTTGTCAGCTGTAGTGGATCAATTGCTTGCCCCATCTAGTGGTCCTGATATACAATTATTTAAAAGATTTAAGAACAATTGGAACTGCATTTACCAAAGCGACTTCAAAACAATAACAGATGACCCTGAGGCAAGAATTCTTGCAGAAGTGGCCGCCGACAGGATTTCTTTTGCCAAAAAGCAACTACAAGTACATCAACCTCGAGATGACTACAGAGAACTGTTGAATCTCACTATCATTTTCTTAGGAGGTATTCCTGAAAAAGGCATTTTATTTAGGAGACCTGCTGGTCTACATCGAGCTAGATGGATGGCAAGAGCCTTGTACTGTCTGAAAATTTATATATTTAAGCATCAGTTTAAGCTAACGAAGAAGGACGAAAAGGCTGTGAGAGAAATATGCATTTTCACGGTGATCATTTATGTTAAATATTGGTTTCAAGCCTCTACCGCATGGTCAGCACCAAGAAACGACTTGCAATTATTAAAAGACCTTAAAGCTTTTGAAAGCTTTAACAAAAATATAGCTACTGTTGCGCTGAAAAAGATTGTAAATCATCTGTGGTATTTATCAGAAGAGCTAGTTTCGCTTGCATTTTTCGATGACGAACTTTCAGTTCAAGAGAAGAAGAAAAGGGTAGAAGCACTGAAAATTGAAGGTACAGAAGATTGCTTAAAAAGAACAAAACTTGATATCTCACATATCCCCAAAAAAATATAGAAAACTTCGTGAGTGGTAATTCCTTAAGATTCTTCCAGATCCTAGGTATCTCATCAATTTTTTTGAAAAAAGATGTGGAAACTTGGAACGAGGACACTGATTATGTTGCTGCCAAAAATATCGTTCATTCTTTGCGAGTAGTGAACGACATAGCTGAGCGCGGTGTTGCTTTAATGGAGGAATATAATAAATTAATTACATTCAATGAAGAACAAAAGCAATATTTGCTTTTGTTGGTAAAAGAGTATAGGAAAATGTACCCTAATACTAACAAGTCAACTCTTATATCTTAAAAATAATTGATTCAAATGTGTACATAATATCTTAGTTCATAGCAACAACAATATTTTGTAATATTTTTATTTCTTGGCTATAAAAATAAATGAATCTAACAACTACAGATTTTGTGTTTTTACTTAAAATTCAAACCTTGGTAGCGACCCCTAAATGTCTTTTAAAAAAATAAAAAAAAATAATGATAGACTTCCTTATGGTATATATTCAAATTACGTGGTGCCCCGCAAAATAAAAGAAAAAAATTTTTTTTCGTAGGAATAAGGACCACCCTAATATACATATATTTAAAACACACAAGTTTTATGTGTATTAAATATTACCTATCTTTATCACTTCTGGTCATTCATTCTGGTCTAAATAGCTAGTCTAGTTATACATAGGAAGTGTTTTTTGATATACATATAAGTTGCAGTTCTGAGCTATTACGATAATAATAATAAAGCTCAAACGGTAAAATAATCCAATTAATTGGCAGCCAGTTTCACTATCGTTTAAACCCTCGCCAGGAAATGAACGGTTATATCGGGTACCTTGTGGTGTGGCACCACGGCCTCGAGTGGCTTGGACACTAAACCCTTGTCCGCAGGTGAGTTCGTTACCTACCTACTGTTGTATATTGTTAGAAATAAACATGTTGACACAATACAGTATTTTTCTATTATAAGACCTTCAATGGCTCGTAACGTGTAACTAGTTTATAAAAAGTGTTAGCGTGCGTGACTTCATGGTTGGCATAGGCGTCACATTCGATGTATTGATGGGCAAAATGAAAAAAGATTTTTTTTTTTTACCTCTTTGCAAAGAATAGTTAAAACCTCTTAAAGATAGTGAGACAAAAGTAACTAAAGGATTACCTAAAGATAAGTACCAAAAGAGAAAAACACCCTAATAGTAAAATCGAAAGTAGTACATAAGTGTCAAAGTCCGTAATACTAGGAGTATCGTTGATACTAGTAAAGAGCAAATGGTAGATGAAAAAGTCGAAAAACGGACTGGGAGGAAGTAAAGATCACAGCGGTTTCATCTGCAAACCGTACGTACGAATACCTATACAGCATACCTACTGTTACCTAACGTCTACGACGACTTTCGAAGTAATGCGATTTATGGTTTTTTTTTATCAGAAAATTTTAGAAGATTAGTTTTCACAAAATCTTCAGGAAAACAGGCTTAGAACTTGGTGAAAGAGGCCATATAAAAATACAAAAGGAGGCCTCGGCTCTGAAAGGGTTATAGTACCATATCAATGACCGCAGGACTTATATAAGTCTGCTCATTACAGTCAATTTCGACTATATTGCAACTACTTCATTGCTACATTGGATGTGCTAAACGTATAGTTCAATTGAGAGTAAAAGGCAACAAATTTAGCACAATTGTCGGTCTTATTGCTGGTAGCAATCTCTGCCGCTCAAATTGAGGCTAGAAATTCAGACAGGCAACATATTGAGATACGTGACATATTATTATAGTGGATAATGGAAAAATATCTACAGTTTGTCAGATACCACAATATTAAGAACTAGGGATCAAGAAAAGAATACTAAACAATGACAAACCAAAAATTACCAGTGCCGCAAGGGCGACATTAATTCTTTTTAATTTCGTTATCCTTTCCTGGGACTTCCCTAGTATCAATTTTCAATGTGTTTGTGGGTCCCAGTTGTTCATTTTAGAGTCCAGGAGTTACAGTTGTTGGAGTGAGGGTAAACCAAACCGTTGGGTTGTATGAAATATTCTGTTGGTAAAAAGTAAAACCTCGATAAAAAATTCACTTCGACTTGTGACTTAGTATATTTGATCAATGGACATAAGTTTTTGTCACAGATTTATCTATTATCTAGAGTCTTCCATGTCATGCTGAAGTTAGGAGAAGGCTTGACGAGGAATAAGCTTACTGCTTATTTAATCAGACAATCAGGCTGAATTACTTTCACATGGAAATCTCGATGTCTCTGACACTTAACAATGTGTGATGACAATGTAAAAATAAATGTTGATAACAATGCGAGAAGTAACAAACAGTAAACAAACAGTCATGACTGGACAATTAGTACAATAACAGAGCGTGATGCAAATCGATGAATAATCATGGTCATCGATTTCAAACATCTGTCTACCGAGGCCAGATTATATTGGTCCAAATGTACTGACTACTGACCCGTTACGACAGGAATGCCTCAAATTGATTTTTTTGTCAGTCAAAATAGATTTAGGAGCTTTGTTCCTGATAGAATATGCCAAGCACATTAGGTCCTTCATTCTTTTCTTTTCTCAAAAAGGCAGAAAAAGTTACTGCGTAGACTCCTTGGCCGGATACACCACACCATGATAACTTGCATGAATGGATCCTTTGGACTTGTTCATCACAATGTCGCGTTCTCAATTTTGAAGCTAAATTGTATACTTCTGTTCGCATTGAAACAGAAACCCTTAGCATAATATCTTTTATGAATCATGACCATCCGGACGCCATAGTCAGTGACACCCAAAACTTGCTTTATGGCGCATTTCCTACTCTTTCCATCATTTGTTTGATTGTGTTAATGGTCAGTGGTAACTGCAGGCTGACCCTTAGTCCAGATAGTAAAACCTGTGTCAGAACTTCGTCCGACAATCAGAGCAGGTGTAACGACTAGCAGATGCCGAATGCTTGGGCCCAGTTGATCAGAGGGGTACATTTATTTTCCAATTTGAATAGGAATAATAAAGTAAACGCTGAATGTATAAAAAATATAATGTCTATTTAGGTATTAGTAAATAATTTCAGTAGGGTAGGTACGAATCAACTAAATTAATATTTTTCTGAATTAATTGAAGGTCAAATACAGAAAAACTCGTTATTTCAAAGACTTGCTGTCTACAGACGCGTTCACTAATATTCATTGTACTTATTATATTTATGAACATCTTTGTAGTATTGTGAATGGTGGCATACGACCGATAGCTACAGCGTTCTTCTTTTAATTCCTTGATTGATTGATTGATTTCTTTCATAATTATTTTATATTCCACTAGCTATTGCCCGCAGCTGCGCCCGCGGGGAATTCAGATTCCGTTCCAACTTTTTTTTTGTGCAAAAGTACCGTCGGTCATCAGGAGTGGTTATGTCGGACTCGGACTGACAAAAACCACCTGCCGCCTCGGGCGCCAGTAAGTGCCGTAGATGGCAGCGTCTACCCTGGGTGAGAGGCGCTGACGCCTCCATTACCCAGGGTGCGTCGCATGAAGGTTCCGGGCCACGTATTCGGATCCCGTTTCCGTTGCAGCTTCTGTTCCGCAGATCCTCCTACTTCAGTATGTATACTTCGAATCCCCGTTGCACCCCTTTAACCCATGCCAGTAATTTAATAGTTTTGATATAATGTATGGGAATCTAACGGATACATTGACATATATAATTTGGTAATATCTTTTGAATAGATCGTCCGATTTCAATAATTCAACAGAACAGTTAAACAGTCTTGAATATGAAATAAATAATTTGAATAAGAATTAGTTCAAAGGTAACATGGTCTGAATTTATACGACTTTTCTGCTTTAATTTATTTCGCTGCGCGTAAATTAATAAATATTATTCGTTCTAATTATATAATTTGAATGGCAATTCTACATTAAATGCACAATATATCTAACGCCTTTAATTAGATTAAGGAATAATACTGTATTGTTAAAAATACCTAACTTCGAAAATTATACATTATTTTTTGGAATTTTAAAAAGATAAAAATATATTACAATAATAAATTAGTGGATATTTTTTCACCCTTGAAATCAACAAAATGGTTATATTGACTTAACTTATATCTCTTAGCTGTCGAATATCATTGAAGTTATAATTTAATGCAAACCCCGAATTAGGTACTATTAAAATACTTAATAAAATAATAGTTTCATTTTTCTTCCAAATTGTATAGGTACTTGTCATTTTAGAGCAAGAGTCCAGGACGGCCAGACTTGGGGACGAGTTGGGGACTCTGTAGTCCCCACACACCCGAGGAGAGGGCCAGATCGTGAGAGATGGCCCTGGGTCGGCCGGGGTGCGAGGGATATGCCTGTCAACCTCACCTTCGGCAACCAAAACGACCCACAGGCGGCGTGCGTTTTAGTCGGTTCGAGTCCGACATAACCTCTTCCACCGGCTCCGGTGGGGAGGTATCCGTGGGGATTATGCGCACGTAAAAAAGAGAAAGGACGGCCAGACTTACGTTATTTTATAAAAGCTGTAAATATCTCAGAGCTTCACTCCAACACAGATAATGTGCGAGTATTGAGTGTATAGTGTTTACTTTTGCAGATGTCATGTAGAAAGGGATATTAAAGGTGTTCAAAACAGTACCTCTAATTCGTTAATGTGGTTTAAGATATTAAAGGGAGTTAGCAGCACATTTTGCCACAAAGAACATTTTGTCTTATAGTTGTAAAATATTGATAACCTTGAGTATCAATCTTATCATTTTTAGCTGCCCATAAACGTGTTTATTATTATCGGTAAGTTTGTACACACCATATGAGAGGTACACCGGTGAGGCACATACTATAAGTAGCTTATGACGTCATAGTACACGCTAGCAGATGTCGCACATCACGGTAGGCAACCTTGACATAAGAGTCAAGCCAATGAAGTATCTTCACTAGCCTCTACAGTACTCATAAACCGTGAATGTATGTACCTACTTATAGACCATAGTGAGCGTTTTTGACGAAATTATTTCGTGTAATTGTTTATAATACCGAATACGTTACACCCATAGATATAACATAATTCTAGTGATATGCAAATAACATCAATATTACGCACTGGATTTCCATCAAACTGTTTTAAACAATTTTCATTGCACGCTTGCCATTAACATTACAGATAGGAGCGCGCGATTAAATGATAATACAAAAGCTGTTCATAGATCTACTTGGGGTATATGTTAAAACAGTTTGGACAGTTCGTTATATTTGTTAGAATTATTATTATATGTTATAGAATTATTTTAAAAAGTATTATTGTAAGTCCACGGATCAGGTGCCACAATGCTACTGGGGTGAACCCTAGTCACGCAGCTAGTACATACGTAATATATTAATACTTATTTATGATAAATAATATTGTGAGATTCTTTCAGATATTTAGAACTTAACAATACGATAGAAAGAACGATATTAATAAAAAATAAGGTCTACTCAAGCAATGCGTACCAAATACCAACCTTTGACCTTAAAGGCGGCTCATGCGATGTGGATAAACATATATCTCTACTGTATATTTGCTCTGTGGTTAGGTCACATAATAATATGCTATGATTTCGGTGTGAAGCTTCATTCAAAGAACTCTTTGCTTCATGAACAGAGCAAGTATTTATAGACTGTCAAGGACAGTTATTGATGGCATCCAGACGACTGGTAGGCAACATCTTGGGCGATATTCTTGAGATAGACAAAAAGTATAGATTGATAGTGTATCTGTATGCACATTAGGTACTAAAACATTTAACTCACTGCCAAACCTTGCTTCGCCTCGGTGTAATTATAATACGTAGCTATAAAACTATTCCGTGAACTTTACGAAAAAAAATGTATACAAAACTTGCCGTAACGAAAAAAAAATCGGTTAAGACGTTGTCAAGTAATGCGCCATGTAATATGCCAGGCATGCGTTAATTCTGAGACATTCTCTTAATTACTTTTTTCAGTGAAAATCTATCCAGAAAGACACTCAATAACATAGCCTCGTTTCATCTTGATCAGCCGAATATTCTAAATTCTCTTCTTCTTCATCTTAGCGTTAGTCGCAGTCGCATCCGAAGTTTTCACCTTGAAGTCTGGGTTCGCTGTACCAGTCTAACTGCGGATTTGGTTGAACTTCGATATTTTCCGTGAAGCGACTGCCATCTGACCTCCACAACCCAAAGTCAATATCGAAACATTGCAGATACACCTGTTTAGGGCTCCAACTACCCGTAACAACTGCCATAGATGTTCGTATGGCAACCGGGACCGACAGCTTAACGTGCTCTCCAAGGCACGACCAGTCCAATGCAAATACCCATATTAATGCATATAAATATTTGCACTGAGCGGTAATCGAACCAGCGCCTCCTGCGTAGCAGCCGCATTCAGTACCGCCACGCCACAGAGGACATCAAATCTCACTTCTCTCTCTACTTCTAAACCCCTATAATTCATATTTTTTCATGCTTTTTTCCATGTTAGTCACTTGTTTCTCATATTTTTTATTTGGTGCGAATTTCAACCTTAAACCTATTCATAAATAACCCTCCTTTTGTTTCGCTGTACTCGGGTAGTAAAAGACTAACTAACAAACGAATTCCGTTTCCGCGAACCATAAGACCCTATACCTATGATGAAATCTATCCATCAATATTCCCAAGATTAAGTATAATTTTATTGACACTGTAGCTGTAGCAACTGGGTCCTCAGTAGGCATGGAATATTATCACAATCACCTGTGCCTGTGAGTACTCATATCAGCCGTATGATTTTCATCATACCTTTTATTTTTGGACTAGCTGACCCACCACAACAACGAAACAAACTCTCTTCAGCAAATACTATTATTAGGTATATAGAAGACTAACATTATAAAGAGGAAAGATTTGTATTTTTGTATGTAACGAATAAACTCAAAAAGTACTGGACCGATTTTAATAATTCTTTTTCATTAGAAAGCTATATTCTTCGTGAGTAACATAGGCTACTTTTTATCCCGATATTCCCATGGGATCAGGATTTACGCGGGTGAAACCGCGGCGTGGTGCTAGTTAGGTATATAGATTAGATGTTTTGTACCCAATTAGGCGTACCGTTTTTCAACGAAAATCCGAGATTTTACTTCTTAAGAGGTCATCGCAATATCGGTAACGCGTTTGTGGACATGGTCTCTTTTTCGAGCAGATATACGGGCGATTTTCTTTAGTATACCTCGGGACACATATCCTGGACCGCAAGACAAACGAGGACTTGGAGCGCTTGGATTGTTTCATAATAATCTATATTTTTGGTAATTTGAGCTCGTTCACCACCGTAGCACTCCGTGCACACCCAAGAAACGTGTACGTGTACTGAGCATATTGTTTTATGTTTGCAATTTCACACATATTAAAAATAACTAAACCCAGTTTACCACTGCATTTTTTATTGGACATGTATCTCGACAAGAATGGCGTGAAAAAGGAGGTCAAGTTGGTACTGCGATCATGATATTACTCTACCACGAGTCCCTACAGTGAATTCCAATTTCTGGTAATAAGTTATTTCATATCATACTAACTAATTATAGCACAAGTATTATACTTGAACATAAATTTAAGACGCTATACTTACAGGACAAAAATGGTGCAGAAACTAAAAGTTTTAGTTCAAGCGCTGCAATAAATAAGCTATATATCCTAAAGATGCCGTGCAGTGTTCAATTCGCGAAAACTTGAATTAAACATTCGACATGCTACGTAGATGGATCTCAAGCTATGTCCTTTCTAACCACTTTAGTGTCCGTCCGACAGTCACATGCATTGTTTTTATGAACAGAGACGTCAACATAGCAACTGTTAACATGACGGTCACTCTATGTGACATCAATGATCTAATTACATAAATGAACAAGATATCGATTTTGGACTACAGTTTAGAGCAGCAGAATATGGGTTACGCATTTTTATCTAATGATATCGTGAGGCGTATCATTGGAAACACAGCATGTTAGTAGAAATATTTTTTTCAAAAGGCGACTGTCACCCAGGAAAGTTATCCCTGCGTTGCGAATATTTCTTTCTTTTTCTTTCAAACGTACAACACGGCGTAGAAATTCTTGTCAAGATATCCCAGTAAAGTCTTTGAATGTACATAAACAGAATGACACTTACATAACGTAGTATCTTGACAGACATCTAACAATACTGTACTACTAACATAGGGCACGCCGTAGTAGCGGCGGTAGGACCCATCATGGGGGAGTGGCTAGAGAGGCCACACGGCAGCCTCTCGTACCGTCTGACGCAGATGATCACCGAGCACGGATGCTTCGGAAAGTATCTGCGTCGGATGCAGAAAGAGCCAACGTCCGAGTGCCATCACTGCAACGCGAGCGAGGACTCAGGTCCGCACACGCTCACCGAGTGTCCGGCGTGGGAGACGCCGAGGCGGGCGCTTGTGGCGGCCCTGGGAGTGAGGGTTCTCACGCTCTCCACCTTGCTCACGGCGATGGTTCGCTGCGCGGATGCGTGGGCGGCCGGCGCCTCCTTCTGCGAGCAAGTAATGCTCGTGAAGGAGGAGGCGGGGCGGGAGCGGCAGCGGGAGCGACGAAGGATCGCAAGACAAGCTGCCCGCGTACGAAGGCAACTCGGGCGTCGGAGGTCGATGAACGACCTCCACCCCCCATGAACGCCGGCCTGGGGGTGACAGTTGGAGCCGCCTGTCACCCTGGCAGAAGCAGGCCGCGGCAGTGGCGCGCGTGGCGCGCCTCCCCGTTTCCGGGGACGAGTTGGGGACTCTGTAGTCCCCACACCCGAGAAGAGGGCGGGTCGGCCGGGGTGCGAGGGATATGCCTGCCAACCTCACCTTCGGCAACCAAAGCGACCCATAGGCGGCGTGCGTTTTAGTCGGTTCGAGTCCGACATAACCTCCTCCACCGGCTCCGGTGGGGAGGTATCCGTGGGGATTTTGCGCACGTAAAAAAATAAAAAAATAAAACTGTACTACTAACAATTATATCAAAGTAGAATCGAAAAGCTCAGCGCCGAATACATTTTTTTCGACTACATTGATGGCGATCTTCTTGGTTGGGAAAGGCAGGAGATCAGACCCTAGGCTGAATATGGATGGACATGACATGGACGCTTGCAACAGATTTAGGTCGGCCATGAATTTTTCTATTGGATTATTGTAGTAATCTGTTTATAAATAATAAAAATAATACTACAATAACCTGATTCAATAAAATATATAGTCTATACTATAGTCAGAGTATATACATCATAACTTTAATATGCTACAATTAAATAGTCAAGAATAATTAAGTTCATTGCCATTTCAATTATGTAAAGAAACAAAATTATGCTTCTCTATATAAAATAGGTTACAAGTTCTTAAAGTATCATCTATGTGTTAACTTATGTATCATAATGAATTTACATTATTTAACAGCAAAGTAACTAAACAGAAGTTTATATATTGCCACAGAATACATAATTACGTAATATTGGCATGTTATTGTAATTATGTCTTCAATTTTATTTTTTACAAAATTCGAGTGATCTCAACTTCGTATGGAGCGCACAGGCGGTAATACCCTCTTAATTGTCCGTTCACCGAGCAACTGATAAGCAGTACATAATCGTCTTCGCTATAATAGTGGTCGGGTAGCCGCTTATTACAGCGAGGTCATTAACGTCATCCCCACGAGTCTCATAGTACAGTAGAACAAGCTGGCTGAACTTAATGTATTTACTTCAATAATACCCTTCTTGGTAGTCGGGTGAAAATCAGTGTTACTTGTAATTTGTAAATTGGATAGAGATCTGCTTTTGCGTAGCCTTTGCTCGTCTCTGGCTGTATTAGGGCGCTACATAAACCTTCGGGACTTGTGTCAACATCACCTCTGATCCAGTACACCTGCTGGTAAATGAACCTCTAGCGTAAGTTGAAAGGTCGGACGGTAGTCGCTTCCGTAAAACTCAAAAAGCCAGGTAGAAGACCGGCACTCGGACTATAAATTGCAAGATGTGGGCGCAACCGGGAGTGACGACGAATCGGATGAAGAAGAGATCGCTGCTTGCCTACTAGGTGTGGATCCAAAATGTATTTTTAATGGTTCGAATGTTTATTAACTAATTTGAAATTTAAGACAGAAAAAAACCTTGTTATTTTAATAATAAATTATAAGTTTCTTACGAAAATTACAGAGACCACCTGTTTCCACTTGCTACGATCCTGATATACATCTTTCGCATCTACTTTCATAATTGTTTTTACACATGCTCGCCGATTTCGGAAACTCTTGACATAGCATTTCTTTAAAATGTTCTCAATCTGACTAACATACGTATTGTCTAGGTCGACCTTTACCAGGTAGCCAATTTACCATTGATTCATAAATCTGTTTCGTCTATTCTCTCTCGTCCTTACTCTCCACGTGTATGGACCATCTATCTCTTTATCTACAGAATACCGCGAATAACTTCGTGTTGTGTTCCCGGCGGTGAGTAGGGTAGCCAGCGCTCAATGGAGAATTTGTGCTGTCAGTGGGATGACTAAAGGCTTGTCCTGCTTTGTCCTCTACACTGACGGCACGGTAACTCTGTGCTTACAGGGTCGGTAGCGCGAGTGTGGCTTCTCTAGTGTTACACACGTCCATAGGCCGCGGTAACCACTTTCCATCAGGTGGGCCGTACGCTTGTCTGCCACCTAAGTGGCATGAAAAAATAAAAATAAAATAAACGTTGATACGAAAATACCACTAAGATTTTCATAAATAATCTATATTTGCATCGGAAAGTCATGGTTGAAAGGGGTTGTCATGGCTCCAATGACCTACTTAGGAGCTTGGCGCATAAATAATGGAACAATACACTACTGACATGAACATGACAAGTAGATGGATAGTGTTACAATACACTACATAGACTGCTTGAGATTCACAATGCGGTCTTTCAACACTTTGTAGTTACGTACTTATCACTACTTTGGATCAACGAATACGTATACATAGATATACAATAGGGTTTTACAAGTATTTTCGCCATGAATAATAAAATAGACACCTATATTTAAAAAACATAAGTAATAACGCAAAAGAATAAACAAAAGTATAATATACTTTTTGTTTATTCTTTTGCGTTTGCAGTAAACGCAAAAGAATAAACAAAAAGTCTTCGTTTCAGAATATTATTCTGTTTCAGAATATTATTCTGAAACGAAGAGCAGTCGTGGTCTTAACGGTCCGGCCGGTCCGGTACGAACGGACGGTTCTATATTGTAGAAAATAATAAAATGAGCGATATCTTAACTTCGGTACTGCAAAAAACCATACCTATTTAAAAAAGTATTTAATTTTTTGTGTAGATGTGCTCAATATTATATTATAATAGGTGATGCCCGCGGCTCCGTCCGCGTGAAGTTTCGATCCCATGCCTGCTACTCCTAAGAACCCACTCTTGGGGTAAAAGTTTGTTATTCCAGACTACGAGTATAATCTATCCTTGTGCAAAATTGCAGTCATATCTGTTCAGTCGTTAGGGTGTGATTGAATAACAACATCCAAACATCTTCACAATCTTTCACATTACTAGTAAAAAAGATATACGTAATAAGGATATTGTTGAAGAAAAACACGACTGAAATATAATTATAATGTAACGTTGTATTGTGTCAAAAAGTACTTTAGAGTACGAGAATCAGCACACATACACATAGGTAATAAAGCAAAACACTATCCAAGGCCCTTTCATTTTTGTTTGGTACCTAACACCGCTTTGATACATTTGTTCAAATATTCGATGTTACATATTTTCAAAACAATGACATTACGAGTAGATATTCGGTAAAATGTGACCAGTATTTTTACCAGACTTCAGCACATAACCTAAAGGGTTATGTATGGTAATACAGTTAGCAGTCTGTTTGTATTTACGTATGTTCCACACTAGCTCCTCAGAACTCATTGTAATCAATCGATTCATTGTCACATTCTGGGTCCAAAAGGCATTTTATACAAGTAATATCAATATAACGGATATTAGATCCAAAAATGTATGGTTTCTACAATTTTTTTTGGCTATCCTATCGAACGTGACTTCAAAGTCTAATATTATGAAATATAATAAGTAATAAGAATATAATTTTCATTTACTACGTATAAGTGCCATGTATCGGTGGAAAGCTGTATATCTTAATATTCTTAAAAAAATATTAACCTTTCCATAGTCTGGCTCTGGTTACAGCTTTTAAACCTTTTCTTATATATTGCTTGAATGAGATGGCCAGAGAGATTTCTATTGGCTTTTCACGCTTGGGTGGATCACAATCTTCAATTCTGTTTAACAAGCAAGCTGCGATGTTTGGTCTGCTGTCCACGTGGACGCATGAACGAGTTCACTTTGACTCTCGCTCAAAAGAACAATAAAATAGACACCATAATAATTCGCAAGTACAACCAGACATAATGCTGTACGTACAACCAATACGTACTTTACTTACACGTTCTATGAAGACATTATGATGCTCACCGCACCGTGATAAATCACTATTTTGATAAATGAGTATCTAAATAAATCCAGTGTAACGGGTCGAAAACTTAGATTTAAATAGTACAATCTTGGAGATTATTCATATGAAGATCTTGAGCTTAGTTCGGTATATAATTGCTAAGGAGTAATTGAAATTCACTCACAATAATTGCAGACCAGTTTAAAAATAGTATCCAACAAACGATTTAGGTAATATTGATAAGATAATATTAGGTAATTTGGTAACATTCTCGGTAATCTCGGTTACTAACATTGGAACAATTCATACATGTATGAGTTACGAGCAACGAACAAATTTACATAATTTAAAAATTTGTGGATAATGATATCAGGTTATTCCAAATACAACTTCAGAAATGAAAGCCTTTTAGGACAAAAAATTCTCATGGTACTAAACCGAGAACAACCGTTAGGCAGTTCGTTAAAAAATATGATATTTTGAACCTTCGTCCTTGGTCCCAATGTCCAATATTCGTTGCAAGTATTCTTCATAACGTTGTTAAGATAAATTAACTGGGATTTCATGCCGTTGTTGATCGAGCGATCTTGCAACGTTGCGTCATCATACGACATGCAGTGATGTGACTTATCTGAGATACTTACCTACAATAAGTATTTGAAATACAAATAAATACAAGATACTAATTTTTTACGTTGTGGAAACCACACCTCAGAACACTGGATTCTTAAATGCAATAGATCTGATATCGTAGAACGAGTATAAATATATTATCAGCATCACAATAAAGACAACAAATTGAACGCATACATACATACATAAAGTCACGCCTATATCCCCGAAGAGGTAGGCACAGGTCCTAGCACCCATATTTCGCCAGTTTATGTTTATGTCCCAATGTAATAGGTGGCGAGCCAATTGCCATTACCCGGGCACTTATAAGCCTGCGATAAATACACATCGAAAAGTCATTGGTGTGTGCCATGGTAAAACCTGGGATCGAACCCGATCACAAAACACAGAACCTCGTGATGTATCCGAGAAACGGAACTGGTTTTAATGAAAATTAGGTAGTTAAAAGTGATAACGCAGTAAAGTTTTAATCGATCTCAGGTTCTATAATTTGTTAAATACAATATGTCACAATTATAGTCTGCAAACAAAATTTTTTGGTTTACCTTGAATACATGGGTATATTTATCTTAACGTCAAAATATATGTAGAAAATATACATTTTACATCTAGTATATAAAATACTCTTTTGAGTTATCTTGTACCTACATCACTAAGATATGACATAACTTATGACAAAATGTGTTTTGCATGATGATGCTTATATGATGTCCGCTTATAGATTCATGGTTAATCAGGTCAACATAAATCATTGTTTTGATTTGTATGTGCCATTGCATGTAGCGTTAAGTGACTATATTATTATAAGTAAACACTTTCTTTGTAATATTCGTATATTCTTGCATCTCGCCAAGTGAACACTTTAAGCATTCACCTTGCATGACTTAGTGTGACTCAGCGGGTAGGTATTCCCCGTTTACATTCAAAACTAACAAGTTTGGGGGTAAAATAAACAAAGCCTCAACATAGTCACGCTAGCTGCTACCTAAATTAAAGGGTTAAAAAAAAGAAATTGAAAATGTCGATCCAAAATATTCTACCTACTCAATCAAAAAAACCAGTTTCTTTTTTCAAATAATTTTAGTTATAATTCCTTACCACACCTATAAAATCAACGTCACGTAGCTTCATAACTTGTATAACAATTTGTCAACATACAAGAATTAACTAGCGAAACTAAACCATCGTAAAGTCACCAGTTAACGCGATTTGATGTACATCATCATAGTGACTGATCACGTAAACGTTAACTATCCCTAACGTAATATGCAAATATACACAGAACAGGTATCGCTCCCTAAAAAGCGCGATTTCAAATATATATGTAGTATGAGGCAGCATGTGATTTAGAACTATTTCGGACGGAAGAAATTGTATTAAAATATTTAACAACTTATTTTACCTAATCAAAATAACGCCATATTATGTACTACAGATACGGCGTTATTATTTAAATAATAAAGAGTTCATTACTATTTCAAGGTTTGTGGTTTTAATAAAATTGTATTTTTTGGATTGTTTTGAACAAGGAGGTTTGGGACTTTATTTTTACGCGCGGAAATCCCCATGGAAACCCCGGAGCCAGTGGGGTTGTTAATGTTATGACTATAACCTCGGCCTTCAGCCATCAGTCGCCGGGCGCATCATTAGGCATATACTTCCCGCACCCCGGCTGACCCAGGGCCATTACAGTCGTTTGGGGCCTGGATTTGGTTTGGATATATCTTGTCACTGTTCAAGCTCAGAAACCACGCTGAAATTATAATAACGACTAATCTACACAGACAAGTGAGACATGCACCTGGCCATTTTGCTTGCTAAAATTTATCACGCGTATGTATCGAGCGATTGTGAATGTAACCGGACTAAGGTCACATTCAAGAATGTTCTACTGAGATTTGTGACATCAAAGATTAGGCTTTGAAATGGACATATTGGTATAGTACCCAGCATTTGATTTGGCACAACACTCGTGAAAAAAGTGGAGTCTATGATCTGCTTGCTTTGATTTTGTAGACAATGTAGTACTTATAAACCACTAAGTCTCACACATGTGGGTATACTCATTATTTGTAACAATAAACATGACCACATGGGCCTAGTGTCATAAATTATATTACAATATGTTATATAACTTACCCGGAGGCTGGGGTGCTGGAGCCGGTGTATCTGGGGCCACCGTAGTGCCCGGGTTGCTTTTTCCCCAAGACACGGCTCCCTCTAGAGTAAAACACATTGTTTATTTAATATTTTGATAGCAAGTTATTAGCTGCAGTAAAATGACGTTTCGTGGGTTGCCGGTTTTTGAAGAAAAATAAATAGGGATGTAGCTAAATGAGTGAATCATAAATGAATGAACAGTTTGGTTTTGTGTTTGAAATTTAATATTAAGTTGTAATGTATTTTTTTATTCTATTATTGTTACTATACTAGAGGATTGATCTTTTTTATTGGAAGTATAGGGAGGTACATTTAAAATGAAACAAAAATGCCATAATAATGTACTTTAATCAATCTTTTTCGGAATTACTGTGACTGTCGCTTTCGGTAACACTAATAATAAATCTATCTGTCACTTCATCTATAATATGATCAAGGTGGCACATTTTGTCTTCCACTTTTATACTTTTATTTATTTTGTTTTCCACCTTGTCAACGCATTCACTTGTTTTTGGTAATTCAATGTTTGGTTCTGAACATTTCACTTCAAACACATATTTGTAAACGTTTCTGACCCAAAGTTTGTCTGTTGCACATAAAGCTACACATGGCCTCTTTTTCTTAGGAGATAAAAACGTGTCTCCATCTTGCGATGTGCCCGGCAGAGCATCCATGTCTTTGATGTATCAAACAAAAAAAACTAAAACTATTAACGAAAACAGGCAATGAAAAACAAACACAACGTAACATAAACTTAACAATAATGATAACAAAAACAATGCGCAGTGGCAAATCAAAATTATTTGTGTACTCAAAACAGAAGTTAGAAGCCGAATGACTACCAACTTGAGAGAGCGGTTGCTTGAGTGTTATCTTGCTTAATGCGTAAAAGGATCAACGTTTATACAGCCTTTTATTTACATTAATATTAAATAGAATTTAGCATGATCATTAGGTATGAGGCAAATTATGGAACAATTAGATATTCCGTAAACTTTTGTGAACTGAATCACATCACTATTGAGATTAAGCTGTCAACATTATTTTACGGAATGACATTTAGAAACGTCATTTTACTGCAGCTAATAAAAAGTTAGACTTTAGATTGACATCAAATGGTTTTTAGAGATTAGCTATTAATATATTGCAAAAATCTCGGGTAAAACTGGTTGGATGATGCGTTAGTGAGTCCATATAAATTAAAAATGAATACACATACACTCTATATGTTGCAGAGAAGAGCATCATCAGAGGGGAAGCTGCAAGCACTATTGTCATTATAATATGCATGGAGTATGAAGTAAAACACTGAAGAATGTAATGACAAATAGAATGTTAGTGACAAAAAGGATTAAAGTGAAAGGATTTCTGTTCCCGGGATGGGAATGACTACATCATTATTTAAACTTTGTAGCTCCACTATTATATAGAAATTGTCTTTGATAAATTTGAAATATAGCTAGGTATTAGGTATGCAACTTTGAGAGTAGATGATAATCATGAGAGTGAAAGCATCTGGAATAGAAATAGCTACACCAAGGTCAATCAAATACCTGGAGAAGAGCTGGGCTACTTATAGGAATATATATAGCTCAGTTAGTCTTGAAAATTGAAGCTAAAAGCTAATAATATTGAATACAAAAGAAAACAACATATTGAGTTTCTTTTTTAAGTAGGATAGCCCCTTGAGATAATTTCAGTAGAATTTAGTAAATGGGTTAAATGGTCCACTCATGAAGGGTGTATAATCTGGCTAATTGATAGAAACAATAATAGCTAGTAGAGTTCTTAGTAAAAGATATTCTCATGCCATCCAAGGAGTATTTTGTGCAGACAACTGTTATAAAATGCACTTCCTGTTAAAGAGTGATAACTTTAACTGAAACATTACAACTGATAACTAGAGTGGCAAAATTTCTTAGAACCCATATTGCTTATGAAGGATAACAGGAAACTGTCATAATAACAAAGCTATATTGCATTTATCTTATTGAGTATGTGCCATGCTGACTACTATATTTTGTATCCCATTATGTCAGAGTACCCATGCATACATACATGCTTCTTTATGAAGGGCACATCAATATAACTTCACTTTGCCTGACGGTATGCTAAATGGGAAGTCTCAGGAATGAGGACCACAATTGTAGATACAAATAAATTCTTCAATGTAGGACTCCAGTTTAACAACCTTAATCAACACAGACTTTTCACACTCTGCTTAAAGGACTCTGCAATTGTTGATTTTGGATTATTGATAATATGTTATTAAATATTAAGGAAGAATACTCGTTATAATTTTACATACTTTTATTACCAAACAAGGTACCATATTTAGTCAAATGAAATTTAGCTGAAAATATAAATAAATGTGTATTCTGTGACCTATAGCTCAATTAAAGTCCTTATATTCACCCTATATAAACAATAATCTGTATTGATTGAACAGTGACATAAATTGATCAATCAGGTTTGTTCAATATGAAAGTACAATTCTTCATGCAATAAGCTCTATACAATAAGTAGAACCAAATATGTTGTATGAGCAATATTATTTCTATCAATGGTACGGCCTAGACTGATATAAACTAATTATTACCTATCCAAATTGGTTTGAATGTTTAGTCATAGTATAAATAACTAATGCAAGATCCAGGGAAATAGGTAGAGAATGCTTGGTTGCAAAGAGATAAGAGATTGGGTTACTTCATAAACAGTATAGGTGAATTAAACCTAATAATATAACAGTTCAGTGAACAATGTAATGACTTTCTTCACAGTTTATTCACACAGATGCAATTTCAGTGACTTTAAAGGGCAACACAAACCAGCAGCTGCGGCGCGACGCTATCAGCCTATAATTAATGGGTGACAAGCTTATCACTGATGTACGGCATCCATCACTGGCCACAAATCTTCACACAATAGATAAATAACGACGTGTGATTGATGCCTTCGGGATCACCTCACCAGCAGACCGCCAAAAGGATTGGGTTTTGCGTCACAAAGGAGTCGGATGAGAGAGGCTGACAAGCTCTCAGAGTCCGCTACGTACTCCACTCACCTTAGGATAGACTGTGACACGAAAAATGTTGCTCGATCGCCAGTCACCCAACGGCACTAATATATAAACAGCATGAAAACAATTCTTTTCGACGAGATAAGTAAAATCAATAATTTTGAAATGAAAATAAATTATTAACACCGTGTCACGGAACAGCCGTTGAATTTTAATTGTTACCCCACAAATAACAGTCGACACTCGCGAACAGATAATACTTTTGTAATTGTTAGATGAATTACGAAAGCGAAATAACGGGATTTTTCACGAGAGACTACAGAAATTGCACAAAGAAAGATGTCAGGCAGCAGCACAGATGATAAATTTAATATCTGAGTATTGCCATTTGAGAAATTATAAATTCTTATTTTTAAAAGGAAATCTCGATTAGGAATATGGCTTTTGAGACTAACTTTTGCTGGTTTTATTATATTATTATATACTCAAGTTTCAAATTCATTATTGACCACATATAGTCACTATGATACTTTTTTCGTATAAAATAATATTTCAATCGGGAAAAAAATATAAAATTTAAGTGAGACAGTGTGGGGAAGCGAAAGGGTGGACATTCACCGATACTACTGACAGTGGCTTAGCCGAGTACCTAAACAGAACGGGGGCTGAGATACTGTCTCATCCTTATTCGGCCGAACGCCCAGACCAGTACTTGGCGTTCTATTCACATATATCTACCAAGCATTCGGCCACTGACTCGCCAATCCACTCGATGCGTGTGATCAAAGTAGGTCGGCCTCCATGCGTACTACTTACTAGACCGAGTCAGCCGAATGTTGATAAGAGTTCACACTCCCGCTTCATCGCACTGTCTCGCTCGCTCACTCAGCAGGTCTGAACGTGCAAATAATTATCATCACGTACGCATTGCCGATTTAATTCTCAATAGAATTGAACTGAATACTTATACTAATTCAAAACACGTAAGAATAGCTAGTCGTTCGTTTACAACAATGTCTCGTCCAAGTAACATTTACTATCTAGCCTGTTTACTGGATGGGTAGTGTAGGTAATCAAGGCATTACCCATTAAGTCCCGAGACAACGGCTATAATAACCTCGTGTTGTATTTTGTGCTGTCAGTGGGAAGACCAAAGGCTTGTCCTGATTTTGTGTTCTGCACTGAAGGCACAGAAAATCTCTGTTCTTACAGGGTTGACAGCACGGATGTGACTCCACTGGTGTTACATACGTTCATAGGTCACGGTAACCACTTTCCATCAGGTGGGCCGTGTGCTTGTCTGCCACCTAAGTTTAATAAAAAAAAAAGACAACATCAGTAGGTACAATACATGAACTCTGTTTAGCGTTACATTAAATTCCTACATACACACATCAACAAAGTCTAGGGAACAAGGACATTTCTAGTTTTTATTTAAAAACCCTTTCTTGTAATAGTGAGTGTTTTATATCAATAGAAGGGTATTTTTATACCGTTTTTAATTTTAATTTTAATAAAAACATTCTCATATCCAAATAATTTTTTTTTAAGAAAGAATTGAATAGTGCCAATGTTGAGTATTACAACCTTCTATGATTAGGCACAAAAATAACGAGGTAGTAAGAAATACAGTAATTAACCGTACTTTAAACGTTTTTAATAATCTGTAGGACCTCCTAAAGCATTAGCAACAGCTCGACAACGGCGTGGCATACTTAGTATGAGATTGTCAAACATCGTCTGTGGAATATGGCTCCATACACTGCGAAGGTGTAAAAAAAGTTGTTCTTCAGTGTTCAAATTTTCCAAAGAATCACTGAAAGCTCTTCTCCTAAGCAAATCCCAGGCATGCTCTATGGGATTGAGGTCGGCAGACTGAGCAGGCCATTCCAACGTCGCAATATTGTGCTCGCTTAACGCATTGACCACTACCCGTGCGGTGTGTGACCGTGCATTATCTTGCATGAACATAAAATCTTGACCGAACTGCTGTCGATGAGGGATCACCATGGGGTGTATAACCTCCTGAATGTATTGGTTTGCATTTAAATTGCCCCGTATCCAAACGAGGTCGGTCCTTTCACCAAGGCGAATTCCAGCCCATACCATGATTGTTCCACCTTGGTAAGGATGAACTTCTTGTGGATTCTGGAGACGACTCCGACGTCCAGCAACTCGCCATATACGCACTCTTCTCGAATCAGGATGAAAACCGAAGCGAGATTAATCGGAAAACAGAACCCGTGCCCATTGATGGTCGGTCCACTGTAAATGTGCGTTAGCCCACAATAAGCGACGACCTCGATTTCCACGTCGAAGAGCTGGAACCCTAAGCGGTCTGCGAGCATGAAGATTGGCTTCATGTAGTCTTCTCCTGACAGTTTGATCGCTAATAACCACTTGATGCTGAGACTGGAGGCCTGCGACTAACTGACGAGCAGTAATCGTGGGTTGCCGACTTGCGGAATTTTGCAAGAAACGATCTTGTCGCGGGGTAGTAACCCTATTTCGTCTCCTGTGAAGTTCGGCAATATCCCCTGTAGACCTGTAGCGTGCTCATAATCTGCAAATTACGCTTGGTTGGGTGTTGACAGCATCCGCTACGTCGCGTTGAGTTCGTCCAGCTTGCAGCATACCAACAGCCCTTAACATCTCTTCGCGACTTAAAATGACGACGTGACATGATGACTACAGTCACAAAAATGCACAAACCATACGTAAAAGACGTATTATTAATAATAAACGTTATTTACAATCAAAGAAAATAATTTTTATTTTGCCTCAGAGAAACTGCACAATCAAACACTTTTAAAAGGTTTCCCTCCATATTCGAAAATCATCACTTATTTAAATTTATTTTTAAATTTCGAACAACTCTGTAATCTACTTTATTCTATTTTTATTTATTTGCTGCCAGTTATTTGCAAAACAAGATTTACACGAAAAAAAAAATTGTGGTCATCTTGTTCCCTAGACTTTGTTGAGGTGTTTATATTTCTTAATTTCTACATTATATTATACTCTTCTGGAAACCTATAGGTACTTAATTAGCATTTTTCTGTGTCGTCTTCTAGTATTTTGATAACTTTGACCTTATAAGCAGTGACTGATCAAGAGTTCTGACCGCCATAGGCTAGTTTGGAAAACTCGCCATAAGCAGTGTTACAGTTATGACTTTTTTTACTATTGCGAAAAATGTTTACATGGTGCCTATAATAATCTGCAAGCGAAACTCTGTGGGCCGTGGACTGGTCTGTCACCTAAGTGGTATAAAATTAGTCCTTTAATCTACTCGATAATTATACTTTTTTTATACAGAATACGTCAATTTGACTTCACCGGCCTCGTCTAATGGTAAGCTGAAGGCCAAGTCTCAGAAAAGAGGGTCACCATTACAAGCACGTACCATGTTAACAATGGTGGTACTCAACTTGACCGCCCTATGTCGGACTCGAACCGACCAAAACGCTCACGAGAAATTTGAGGGTCGTTTTTGGTTGCCGAAGGTGAGGTTGATAGGTATATCCCTCGCACCCCGGCCGACCCTGGGCCATCTCTCACGATCTGGCCTTCTCCTCGGGTGTGGCGACTACAGAATCCCCAACTCGTCCACGGAAATTGGGAGGCGCGTGAGGCGCGCCGCGGCCGCGACCAGTCACCCCCAGGCCTGCGCTCGGGGGGAGCGGAGGTCATTCATCGACCGCTTAAAGGACCCTAGACTGTAGGAAGAAAGAAACACGTGAGCTGTCAAGGAAGAGTCACCGAACTGGTTAGTTCTTGATGCAACCTTAGGGTGGCAAACTATTGTCTACAGCTGACCGTAACCCATGCACTCGCGCACCACATGATCCCTGTGAGTAAGGTGGTAAACGCGAGAACTCCCACTCTCAAGGACCCCACGTCGAACATCTATTATGTAGCCTATGCTTCATGAAATAAATATTAATATTTTGAAAAAAAAAAGAAAAACACTCTGTCAACGTGTACATCCCCAAATCCTCGCTCGTGTCATGTCACTGTGAAGGCACTCGGACGATGGCTCCTTCGTGGTCCGACACAGGACTACCTGTGTCGGACCACTGTACGGCTGACACAGTGATCACCGTGAATGGTTGTTTCGGGGACTACCCCGAAACAACCATTCACGGTGATCACTGTGTCAACCGGTACGAAAGGTTTCCGTATTGCATGTTGTTGAACGCGATGGCGATGTCTAGAGACCGATTCCCTCACCAGAGTCCTCACTCGCATGATGTCATCCACGTTGGAGCCACTCTGGCGGAATTCATTTGGGCCATTCGCCAAGTCTGGTCCCACTCAGGAGAGGTCGCTGACGAGGTGCTTTGAAATAACTCTTTTCAAGAATTTGCACATCTCGTCGAGCAACACATTGGGATACTGGGTGGTCGGTAAGACCGACGGGTGCCCATTCTTTTGGATAAGATCCAGTTTCCCTGTCTTCCACAGTTTCGGAAACTGGCCTCGCTTCAAATACAAGAGCGTCTTCCTATCTCTTCCCATGTGGTGTCGTACAAGGCGACTAAGGGATAGGGCTGTTTAACGTCACAGATATATACAACCCAGACTCATATTCAGATGCATGGCTTGAGTCAATAATAGTGCCCGTAAGACGGCAATAGCCTCACTCCCTATTAGGTGGCACAGAATTCAAAGATTTGTGAAATGTGGGTGTTAGTTCACTTCTGCCTAACCCTCCGGGGATAAAGGCGTGATTATATGTATGTATGTACGTAAGGTACCAATATTAGGTAGGTACCTAAACAAACTCACTCACTTGCAGTTAATAACGTCACACTATAGCTCGCATCTTAATAATAAGAAAATATTAACTGTGAAATAATTTTAATAGTCTTTTGTGTTTTATTAATTCAAACATTAAATATTTTTGCCACCATCGAACGAAGGCGCGATCTGGTCATTATGTAACATATTGTAAGAACCACCACCTGTCTCTGCACCTGTCAACCAAAAGTATTACATTTACAACATATATTGAAGCCGAAATAGATACCTAGAAACAATAGGACTACTTATTACAGACGGACATAAAATTCCTACCGATTGAAATATGAAGTACCTACCTAGACTATAGAATATAATTTAGGTCCTACCTATATTCTCAGTTCACCTTTCTAAAACCTTTCTGTGTCTAAGTATTACCTAGACCCGTCTACTAGGCCTCTGCACTAATTGATAGTGAGTGGAACTGGGTACGTACCTGCACCTTCAGCTGATAGATGTGAGTTGCCAATTAGAATATCTTCAGAACCACTATCGTGAGATTCTGAACGGAAGTTTGATGGTTGAACCTATAGATTAAATTTATGTTAGATTAGAATAATAGATGAACATAATATGATGAACACACCTTGTGCTAGTACGTACAGGCAGTCGCTTTAGTTTCCCTGCCATGCTGAGGCGAATTTACTATTTCTAAATTGGCTCTGAGCTATAGTTCCTCGTCTTTTTTAGCTTCTTTTATGACGAGGCAGTTACGTCTCATTGGAGAACTGCAGACACCATATAATGTATTTGATGGTTCATCAAATAAATATATTGGTGATAGTTTCATCAGTCTTATTAATTTTAACCGGTTCGGATTGTTTGCAACGATAGCAGATTCAGATCGTGAAGCACAGAATAGGGAGTAATTTTTTTATACTACTTAGGTGGCAGACATGCACACGGCCCACCTGATGGGAAGTGGTTATCGTGGCCTATGGACGTGTGCAACACAAGGGACGTCAAACTCGCGCTGCCAACCCTGAAGAAGACTCCTAATGCCCCTTTTGAAATATTGAACCCCATATTGTAGGCGCATGGGAAAGCCGCACCTGGGAGTTCATTACACAGCTTGAGTGTGCGTGGGATGAAGTTTCTTTCATACCGCACAGTGCATACCATCTCAGGTTGCAATGTGTGGGGATGAAGTCCTTGCCTAAGGCGAGCGATGCGATGATACTGTTCACCAAAAACGAATCGTTTAAATCGCATCGTGTTCGTGTCATGTTGACACAATTTGGTGGTACTGCACCAATCTGGTGGTACGTTAAAATGAACGTACAGCTTCCAGTATTCAACCTTCTCAAAATTTATGTTATTTATATATTTACCTGTCCATCGTTTCTCATGAGATCAGGGAACACAGAGCCTGGATATCTATTGTAGATACCATTCAAATTGTAATGTAGATTCATATCGGGTCCTATGTTTGCCTTGAGTAGTTGTTCCCAAATTCCACCTAAAATATACGAGAATTCATTGGCTACATACATGTTCTAGTTATACTCGACTGTTAGGTAGGTAACTGAGCGAATGCTGGTTAGGTTAGGAATGCTGCGTAGGTACACGCTTGGTGAAGATTACAATTTTAGGGTAGATAAGTGGGTATGTGACTTATGTGAGAAGAATCCAGTAGTTAAAAATGATTTCGAACTTGTAATCCAGTCAAAATATACGATATAAAATGGTAAGCTTGCATAAATTCGCATAGAGCTGAAAATTGGTGGGAGTATTAGATAGACCTTCGGAATACAGAATAAACTAAAAGACCAAATTAAAAGAAATATCAAAAGTTCCCATCGAATGGATTCTCGTATTTTTCTTGTAAACAGCAAATTTTATTGCAAAAGTAGATTAAACAAAGTCGTAGATCATGTAAGTATCGACAAAATTGGTCTGGCATTTATTTTTGTACGGATCACCGCGAAAATCTGTTATGTATGAAATTTTATTCCTCATAGTACTTAGGTATGATTTATCAACGCAGAACCTGAACCATTGGTCCTATGAACTTCAAAATTTTGACAGTAGATACTTTTCATGTTGTTAGTATCCACTAAGAAATTGAATAATTAAGAACGAGTCCAATACAAAGAGACTTTTTATATTTCTTTTATTATGATGGAATTGAGCCCCCCCCCCCCCCCCCAGTCGTTAGCTCTACACGAATTCATACAAGCCCAAAACTTTATTAGGTATGTGTTATTGGGAATCATTGGCATGTTAGGTATACATAGATACAAGACAGACTGGGCTGACATTGTAAGTATGTTACTAAAAGAGTGATTAATATTGTTCTATATGTTCTATATGTTGTTGTGTGGGTAACATGGCGACCCAGATATGGACCCAGGGATGGATAGATAAAGGAAAAGATTTGATTTGATTACCTGATTATGTTTCAATGTAAATAATAAACAATAAAAATGCACAAAACATTTTGTACCGAATGATGGTGTAATGTATTTGTTTCATTGTGTATTATTAAAGTTCACAAGATAACATACAATTTTGATATCATACATTCTTCCGATTTGATATATCTACATCACATCGGAAGAATTTCGCACAAACTTAATCTACTTTAACTGATCTGATCAACGAGAATTGGTAATTACCTAACGGTGATGATAATGTGAATATGTATTAAGTAGGGTTGTGTCTACAAAATGAGGATAAACGAAAGAGCTAAAGTTAAAAACGTGACAAATATGATTTTTCTCACTAACACGATAGGTACTTACGTACGTACCTTTGTCTACTGACATAATAGGTCTATTTGACTGCCACGGATATTCTCCATGTGCTTGGAAGTATGTGGCATACGTCGATAGCTAAAACATTTAATAGCACATTTTATTTAGTCTCTATATTATCATATCAAATTTTTAAACCATTTATTACATTACCTGTGTGTAGTACAAAGCTAGCCAGTACTTTCCACCGTGGCCGACAAAAGCTGTCTCATTAGCACCCATTAAGCCCATTGCAGACTCTTGATGTATTGGATCTTGGTAAATCTGAAGATTGCATCCGTACCTGAGTGTCAAAAATACATAGACCAGCGGACGTGAAGTTCAGTAGCGAGTGACTGTAATTTTTTGGGATATAGGTAGGTACCGCACCTACTTAATGAGAAGAGATGAGAGTACCTAAGTACTTAATTTGATTCAAAAGGCTCATTGAGTAAAAGCCGACATGCAAAAGAAAAGAGTGACGGCGGACAGAAATGTTTGGAAGAGTTTGTCGCAGGTCGCGGCGTTTACAAAATGATGACTTCATGTTAATAAACTCACCAATCCGGACAGGCTTTTAGTAAATCGTAGGGCGCTCGATAGTATTCAGCTCTACGTACAATAGGATTCCGTATGTTAAATCTTTCATTGGGATCGGTTAAGTTAATATGTTTAATCTTGACATCTCTCCGTTCGCAAATATAATCGTAATGAAATTTAGGTAAAGAATCACCCCTGGCACAATAGGTTTCTGAAAAAAAAATTTATAAACATTATATACTTACCCAGTGCGAATAGAGTTTATATTGTGATTTTTTAAAGTTATATTGGATGGAAGTAGTTTATACTTAGTCTACAAATGTGTAATAGTAGTACCATTCAAATAAGACCATTAGAATCCTCATTACTTCCAAGTTTCATCTGCAGTTAGTCAAGAAATTGACCGAAGAAAAGATGAATGGGTTAAGTGGATGTGTGGGTCACTTAGGCCTGCTCTGTTCCCTGTTAGAGGGGGCCTGCTATGTTCCTTTCTTTTTCTTTGCCTTTGTAGGAAATGATGCTAAACTTGTTAACAACATTGCTTCATCCCGTAAATGATCAATGAAGGGTTCAAAAGCTTTTTAAAAACTATTTTTATTGCACACCGTTGTAATAAAAAAAACATTGGTAGACCAGATCGCCACGTCGCGCGTCGTCGGCGATATCAAACCGCGGTGATAATTATTTGAACTTACTTTTATATGTTCCATCAAATGAGTTGACTGCAGCGTACTTGTCTATACAATATCTATAGCCGAGTACTGTCGGGTACCGCAAATAAGGGACCTTGCAAGTGAATCGTCCTTCTTGGTACATTGCTCCCTGAAACATGATTGTCGTAATCTTTTATTCAGTTTTTTTGTGATTGAATAGTCATAGGGGGTGTTTACCTAAGTAAGTAGGTATAAGTAATTGTTAGTAAGTAGTGCACCCAAGTTCTTAATTTAAACGATTGTTGGTGAACCGAAATTAATAAAATAAAATGACCTACCACATCTATACCTACTTACTTAGATACAAAATGAATCGCAGAAATGTGCGCGCATAGCCATCGAAAGCCTTTATTGAATTGGATACCTAATTATTTTTTGCAATATTATCAGTACAAAGGGGTTTTATGGAAAGAAAACTAGAAAAAAGCACAGCAGATTCAGTGGAAATCGGGGATGGACTGCAAATATTTCATTCGACCGACAAAAAATAAAACGTTTTACGCAAAATAATCATTTAAGTAAAGCATTTGCGCAAAATTGCTATTTTACAGAATATTTCAGGAAATTATAAAGCATGTAAGTAAAATATACATACATAAGCTACATGTAGTAAAAGTAAAATAATAAATTAGAAATATTATAAAAGAACTGTTTTTCTCAAAATAGATTCTTTTCTTTTTCTTCTTTGTCCCGGGTAGCGTTGTGTTCGTCCACAGCTGATAAAGGCTAGAGTAGCAGCCTCGTTTACTTTTTCATGAACAGGAGCGTCGCAAGCACCGGCATTGCGAAGTTAAAGGGACATACCAGTCGTTATGGCTCTAGCTAAAGAGTAAATCTTGCTATACGTTCCATATCGACAAGAAATTATTTATCAATATTTTACGGGAAGATCTTGGCTTTTGACTTTATTATTAGGTTTATGATTCTAGCTATGAAGTACCTACTAGCAGTGTTAACTTTAATAGAGAAATTATGTTTTTATTTTCATTTTCATCGTTCTTGTAAAGAATTCATTCAAGTGACCTACTTGATTGGAGCGTAGGTAATAAATAAAGAAGCAAGTCTTATCTGACTAGTGCCAGAAGAAAGACACTCAATGAAATTTTCTAACGGTGTATTTTTACATTATTTAATATTTTTATATTATTTCTTGACATAGTTGTAAAATTCTGACGTTCATAATTGCTCTCTAAGAGCCTAAACCGAATTAACGAAATTGATTCTTTGAAATATTTTTTCTACTAACGTCCACTACCAAAACGTAATATTATTGTATTGTTAAAAGTACCTAAGCAAGGCCTGATACGCTCCAGTAACTCCGAGGTTGCTCATGTAATGGACATTCTAAAAATATTTAGTTATTATATCAGCGACGCGGTGTCTACCTACACCAAAATAGTCACTAGCCCGGCTACTGTCGCCACTGAAATAGGTACTTAAATCTACAAAAAGAATATCGGGATGATAAGTAGTATACGTATTCGACCATAATTTCTTCTTACACAATTATCATGATAACGTGTACCTACCTACTGATAGATACGGATGTGTCTATAAAGAGCATGGATGTACCATGATCGCGGGTGTGCTATAAATATCATTGGTGTTTACGAGTATATACTCATGGATATACAATCAATCGAATGTACTATGAACTATGATTAGTTGATTACGAATGTACTTACAATGATCACGTTTGTAGATAGGTTCAGTAGGTCATGGATGTAGTGTGTAGGTACAATCACGGAATATTTTCGGATCCATTAATATAGCACCTACCTATGTATTACAGGATGTACGGACTATGATGATTGATGACGGGATAAAAGTCCTGTATAAATACCAAGTGAAATGTCAGTCTAAAATCGAAACATATCTAGTCACATACCTTACAAATCACGCTCCGTCTACCTGGCGGCCTTGAAACACCGCCAAAGCAGTAGGTCCTGGTTCCATTGATCATAATCTCAGTGACTCCTATGTGTGACACCAGCGTTATGCCGTTTATGCCTGCGAGTGCGAACCTCTGGAGGCCAGCTCGCTTGCGGACCTCCACATTATTCTTCATACTCATGGTATTGACTATCGCTTGCCAGCCATACACGAATTCGTGCATTGGCCCTGTAATGTTTGATAGGTATTGGAAATTGTTCTTTATTTTTGTGTTGTGATAGCTATCCTCCTTTAAGGACGTTACGGTTAAGTGAAGATCCTCGTGAAGTGTGTAATTAACACAAACTTCCGATGATATTCCTAGTAATTACAGAATCAGATGGCGGACTGTTGTCTCTGCCTACCCCGAAGGGAAAAGGGGGTAAGTATATGTACCTATGTGATACAATCGATGATTTCGGTTATGGTGACCACTTACACATACTTCTAGTTCATATTGTAGGCATTTGGGGTTACATTATCTAAGGTTTAATGGCATTTCAACCAAATCTTCCAATGTGTATTTGTAGAGTAGGATCCGAACATCTTGGTAGAGGTTTCTAACACTTGTTTGTACATACATTACCGACATAATCAATAAGTGAATGGAGTTAATATCAAACAACCTACCTATACCAAAACTGTCACCGTCCAAGAAATTGAACATTTCACCGAAACTGTCCGGCATGAGTCCAGAGATGATGGTAGAGATCTGCAAACCCTCGTCAGACAACATGGGTATTATCTCGTCCGATGGCGTAGTAAACTCCTGATTCGACATGTTGTTGAAATGCGCTCGAATAGCATTGCCCTATGAGATTACATTTATGTTACTATATATCGGGCACCTGTTGCTGGACTAATTACCCTAAACGCTATCCTTTTTGATGATAAATTTCGTACAACTTTTTTACAGCTATCACTTTTCAAAAATGTAATAAAAGTGTTAGTTAACATAATGTTGTCTCATTCATACACAAAAAAGAACAAAATTTGGAATTGTTATTCCTAAAAACATGCAAAAATGTTATAAACCTACATACTATAAATACACACATAACTTCGAAAACCATCGAAAAGTCATTGGGGTGTGCCATGGTATAACCTGGGATTGAACCCGAGACCTTAGTACTGAAAATAGGGTTTCATCTAATTTCTTCAATGGTGTTTAATTAAAAAATTAAAGAAATAAATTTATAGTTCGGATCTTGACTATTTTAATAATTAAATCCAGTTATTTTAAATGATCAGCTCATTTACATGCAAATATTTAACAGTAAAGTTGTCCTTCAAGCCGGATATGAGCTAGCGACCTATGGATGAATTAAAGTTGTTTAAATTAGTTTTATACCAATTAAAGACAAGTTTAGCAATAGCGTATGAGAAGTTTCCACTCGACTTCCCACTCGTAATGGGGATGTAAGACGGCAGTCGCTTCCGTAAATGCCAAGAGATACTTAATCATAAGTGCAAGATTTGGATGCAACTGAGATGATGATGGCCATGGCATAAGGTAAGCTAAATTATATCAGTTAGTATCCGATCGAATTGCAAACTATGTTTGTCAGGCCCACAAATGATAGCTGATCGACTTCTTAATTTTATATTCCGTGAGTATATTCCTATGCATTTACCTGTTTGAAGTACAAAACAGTTAACAGTAAAACCGCAGTGGTCGCCATCTTGCCGGTCGACCGTCACCACTGAACTGTAGTACTTATTTCGCATTGATTTCTTCAACTAATTGGCAAGTTAGTTAAAAATAACGAGCAAAGCATATAAAACAGGTTATGCAGTTGATAAGCGTGTTGACATGCACCATATCCATCGACCATATTGTTTTAGAATTGCTTCCCAGTGTATTTAGCTGGAGTCTATGTTACTCGGGCCAAGCGTCCCCATAGCTGACACACAAAAATACCATGTCGGTTAGTAAGTATTTTCGTTCGGAAGCAACTGCCACAAAAACACTAACAGTAAGGTACAGTGTAGGTTTTGATTTTATATAGAAAATTTCTTATAGGTATAGGTACTATCAATTGCTACCGTATGACATTCTCTGGACATTAATCACCCGAGATGAGGTTCTGTAGACCAAATAGGTAGTGTAACATTTTTTCAGTATGTTTACAACTACAACTAGGTTATCCCCGACAGAAAGATCTCTTCTTGGGTCTACCCAAGTAGCCATGTCGCCCGGGCGAGAAAACCAAACTTTTATTACCCACGTCACCTAGCGCACCACTATATTAGGGCGCTGTGCCCTTAATTTACTAAGTGACACTTACATTTACATTTAAAATACGAATAGCGATTAGGTATTTAACGACGGACGTAATGAAACACGAGTTTAAAAAAAAAACATTTAATATAAAATTTCTACGAAAAATCAAAAAGTAAATTGGCACAAAATTTTGGTAAATTTCACTGGACATGTTATATGAACATTCAATGACATCGAATAGTAAATGACTAAAATAGTACAATTCAAAAGTTATTGTACATCAATTTTGTTTTTTTTTGGAACAGACTTAAAATAAACTAAATAAAATTCCGATGACATTTTAAGGTTCTAAACTGTGTCTAATATTCAATTTAATGTTGGCTATCGAATAGCCACGCAAAAATATATAAATCTAAAATTGGTAACAATTTATCAATCTAGCTTTTAGCGAATCACATTTCTTTTTTATAAGTGTAAAAAAACATCTTAGCCGATTTGTGTGATGACAATGAAAAGATATCTCTACTATAGAATATAAGCTCACAATATTGAACAAACCGGATAATTTAATCAACATTACAAGAAACATCCGACTTGTCAACTTCCTCATTCAGTCTAATTACCACAAGTAATAGATTGTATAATCAGTGCGTAGAATCTAATTTTATGTATATTGAGAGGGCGACTTGTATGTCGACAGTTTTACTAGTTAGTTCAGTAATACATTAGCAAATTACACAATAATTTACTTAAGTTAACCAGTATTGTTAAATTACTGCAGTAAATACCTTAAAAATTAAACATTCATCTTATCCTAACCTATGGTGATTAATACATTTAATACGTTTTCTGTTTCTAACAGACAAGTACCTATTAACTACATTACAAAACCAGCAGATGTGCCTATGTCGTGGACAACGGCGCCTACAAAATCTTTGATCCCTTACCATAGTGATAATTAAAATGTGACTACAATAATACCAAATTATATCTCCCGATGCCTGCCATCATAAAGTTTTCTGGATTTCTTTCCATTATAGAAGTAAATTATTAACAAATTTTCGTCAAAAGGACGCCGATTATAATAGAGACTGTTTTAAAAATTATAAGTGGATACGAGAGTAATGGAAGAATCGGGTGGGTCTTAGGTTGTCAAGATAACATAATGTCTTAGGTCCTATGTTGTCTACATAGCAGAATGCTTAATTAGCTGAAAATAGCATATTGTAACTTGCTTTTTGCAACTGCAGTTTTCTAGTTTGCAAAGTAGATTTACATTTTAGTAAAACTCTAAGGAGTTTTTATATCTTAGAAAAGTGGATAGATACTTATTGGAATGAGGCATGATAATGACTACTTGAAACAAATGAATATGATTGACAGCAGAAACATATAACGTTTTATTGATTATTTTCCTGTTTGGTTGCAAATTTCTTAAAACTCGTATAATAATAATGCCGGAAACTGCAAAACAAAAAGTATGCGAAAACAATGTCCGCAGTCAAGAAAAATTACGAGAAGACTGTAATGAATTTTGTAAGAGTAAACCCCTCTATATGTACACAAATGCAGCCGTTCGAAGCCGTTAGAGATACGTTACATAGGACCAGGAAGAAATATTTAGATGTGACCAAAACCGAATACAGTAAATCGATCTATGTCGAGGTGATCGCCTGGTGAGCGAGTATGAATTGCTGAAAATAAAATTATTATGTTTAGTAGCCCTATCTGTAGAACAGTATTTAAGGTCTTATGTTAACAACGGCCAACTGGTTTTAGGGGATAGCACATTTAAAACAGTGCCCTATCCATTTTATCAACTGCTTACTATATTTGTTGATGTAATGACACTACTAACGTCAGGTTTACGCGTTGATGCCAAACCATACTGAAAGGACTTATACCGCATTGTTCAGTTATACATGATGTACTACAAATCGACGTTAAAAGCTACAAATGTGACTATGAATTAGCACAGATTTCCGCTTGTAGAAATGTTTTCCCAGGAGTAAAAATATCGGGTTGTCTTTTTCATTACACATAGGCAATAAGAAAAGAATGCAAAAAAGACAGGATTGACTGCGGTACCGAAAGGTAGACAAATGGTTATATATAAAAAGCTTGCCACCTTTACTCTCCTCTCAAATCCGTGAAGCGTGGGAAGAAATTCTTATTAACAGTCCAAAATTGCGAAGAAATTAATAAGTTCAAAGAGTACTTTTTGCGACAGTGGTTAAAAAACCCATAGTTGATTTCCTGCTGCAACGAAATGCATAGTACCACCAATGCTCTGGAGGCCTGGCACCGACGCATTGGTATCCGACTCCAACAATGGCCGACTTTAATAAAGTTTATTTATAAACTTAAAATAGAAGCACGTTACCAAGACACGCTGGTTCGTGGTACATTCTTTAGAAGACCGAACAGAAAAAGAAAAGATCTAATTTTTGACCGGAAATTGAGCCAAGAAGTAAATAAACTTGTGCATAATGACATAAATGCATTGAAATTTATACAAAATATTTGTAAGATTAAACGCATGCAGGATTATGTTATCATCATAAGAAATATTAAGTGTATTCGATATAGTTTTTTATAGTTTTTGGACATGATATGTATAAAACAATTTTTTAAAAGAAGTGAGAGTGAGTTAATATATTTTTAATAAACAACCTAATGTAGTTTCATTTGAGTGTACATAACATAAACTAGTCAATATGCGATCAAGTTATTTTAATATTAGGACAATCAAAGACCTAGGTAAAATGATATCTAGCCATTCTGCGATGCAGTCTTTCAGCTAATTAGGCGTGCTATGTAGACAACATAGAACCTAAGCATTATGCTATCTTGACAACCTAAGACTCACCCGAAGAATCTCACCACACATTATATTACATTTTACATAAGATCTTATCTTAATCAGAACCTTTTCTTATATATTAGTTTTAAGTTATTAGAGAAGTTTATACAGAAAATATTATTCATATTACTCACATATTATAAATATTCAGTAAACACAAAACACAATCCATTGCAATTTTAACTTAGCCTATATTATATTTTTATTTTATATTTATAAATTCTTCATGTTCGATACTCTATGCACCTAATATTGGTTAATACCAATATAAGGTAATTCTATACGTACCACACAATACATACAATTGGAGTGCTGTTTATAACGTTCAAATAACAGCTTAATGATGAAGTAATAAGCATGCAATTTCATATAGCTGTTGCTACTACTACTTAGAAATAAATGTATCCATATAGGGCTTTTGACAAAACTGCAGAAGAAAATATACCTTAATCTATTCCGAACCTAAAGCACGCGCTTGAAGTCACGGGCAACGTCCGTACCAAGTGAGACTTTTTTGAGGTGTTCTGCTTTATGACATCATAAACTATATTTCTATATTTAATTTAAATCTATACGAATATTATGAATTTGAACGCGTTAATCTTGGAAACTACAGATTCGAAGTGAAAAATTATTTTTGTGTAGAATAGTCCGTTTATCGACGAAGGTTTTAGTTCATATAACATCACGCTTCTATTTAAAGGAGCAGAGTAGTGACCATAAATGTCAACAAATCCGGCAGATTTAAATAGATTATTTGAAGACGGAAAAAAATAAAGGGCTCAAAGGGGTGATGTGAGGTTTTAAAATTTACCACGGGCGAAGCTGGGGCGGGTTAGCTAGTTAATAATAAAATAAAACTTGTGAACCTTATGCTATTTTTTTAATTTTCCACGGATAATGCCGCCGGCCGCAGTAGAATATTATTACGCGGTATATTGAATTTTAGGTTAAATATCTCGTAAGAGAAAAAAAGTCAAATTGGTGTAATTCAAATCCAGGCAGAGCCTAGAAAAAGAAGAGATAGGTTAGACCTCGGCGCTCTCAGTTCAAACCTTACAATATTCGATATACTTATCATCGGCCTTTTAGTGAGGGGGTGGCTTCTTCGAGACTATGCATGCTACAAAAAACAGAGCTCTATCACGTGTAAACGACCGATCGTCAAGTAAATGTTACCACATTTCGTACTGTTCCACATCTTATTTTGAAGTAGGTATACTTTAGTAAACACGATGTTCACCCACGTCAGAACGGGCTTTATTATGTACACTTAAGTAGTAAACTTAAGTTGAAAGACTTATATTATAACTGATAAGGCACTGTGGGATGCCCTTTTAATTGTACAGAGGATTATTTTTACATAGGATCAAGAAAAAAAGGGACCAAGGGTGTGGCAGCGTGTTGGAGCTTGCACCATCCTCACGGTCGATAAGTGAATAATATGGGGTTTACTAACATACATACTATATACAATCATAGCAAAAATACACGTATACTTAGAAAATAATGATTGTAGAACATGTTCGATTATGATTTTATTATAAAATAAATTGTGAATCACATAAATCAGTCACACTTTAAATTGACATATTTACAACTAACTGCAAAGAGGAACTATGATTTATTTCATTGCCTCTGATTAGTTATAAATTAATATCTACATTATGTTCTAGCTTAACGGTAAGCCATCATAAGCCATGAACCTAATTTTACAGACATATATTTCTTGATTTAATCATCATACAGAGAGCCGAATAACGCGATAAACTTAGAAAAGAAATTTGAAGTATTCTTTTCTTTGCTTTTCACCACGATAATTTTATTATTGTGTGTATTGGTGAGCACGTTTATTTTCAAAACATAGTATTTATTTTGTTCTTTTTATTGTTTACTTATATCGTGTATTAATCAACCATTGCATAACTTATGTACATTTCATCGATACACATAATCTGTAAGTCTGTTGGATATCGACGTTCGCGCACCACATAAAAATCGCTGAACATATTCAGCTAAAATTTTACATGAAAATTTTCTAACATAAGTCACAAGCCTATATATCATCCACTATTATAGTTGTGGTACAAGCAGTAATTATATGCTAAACTATTATTATTAATTACACATTACTACACTACAATCAAAATCAGTCACGCGTTGTAGATGTTAGTTTTTATATTTTAATTATAGAAGTACCTAAAGATGTACAAAAATATAAAAAGGAAATTGTTTAACTTGATTTGGGGTCGAAACTGTAGTAGAAAAATACTTTGTCATATTCCAAACTTAACGCAGACGCAGTCGCAAGAAACAGAGAATGATTTAATATTTGTCAGACAAATGAAAAATCATTACCCACGCCTATTTAGAGAAAACATGCTTCTTCAGAGAGTAAGCAGAGAAAACATGCTTCCATATGCTACAATCCTATTTCTATTCTATACAACTAAGGTGACATATATCACCTAATCACAAGCAGTCGTGATTATCAAATTTCCCTTGTATAAAAACCTCTTTAGACCCTCTATTTGAGGAATCCAAGTACGACGTGGCCCTACTGGCACGAAGCATCATCTTCGACATAGAAAGGTCACATTTACTTATAAGTGACAATAGAAAGACTGCAACGGATTGTGACGTAAAGAGGAAAATGAGTAGGTAAACGAAAAGCTTCGGCGCTCACACTTCAAACCGTACACTATTGTGATTACACTTAGTGAGGGGGTAGTAATTCCCCGACCGAGTTGGGCAGGCATGCTGTTTAAACAAAGCACTTTCACCCGTGTTGCAAAGTACACTATAAACGGTATTTTAATTTAATTTGACTTACATTCCCGTATCGCTTCATGTTGGGAGCGAGTGAGAGATTAATACTAAAATAGTATAGCTAAATTACGATAACATACAAATGTCAAAACGAGACTATATACAGACTACGTTGTTGTAAAGATTCTGTTAAGGCACTTATGTACGTGATAGAACGGGAAATTATTTTACAAAGGATTAGGAAAAGAAGGGATCGAGGTAATGGCAGCGCTGTTAGCTTACACCATCCCTACGGTCGATAGAGATAAATATGGGGGTCGCTAGCAAATATACATCGCTATTTACCTATACACCGCAAGTTTATGTCAACTTACACTTCCCAACTATTATACTAGTTACAATAACCAAATTAAACTTTATGAACCTATATATTTTATATATATATATATATATATATATATATATATATATATATATATATATATAAATCGCGAAGGACTTCTTGCGTCTTTACAAACTACCACCCGGCGGCGTCCACTGAATGTAGTGAGATTTTTATTGTTTTCAATGCGTATGTAAGATGTTTTAATCAGTATCATATCAGTAGTCGACGTCAAATTTCATTTAAACGTTAAATGGTGATATTCAAATTAAATATTTCTAGCTGAATTTGTGCGTCCGTTCACTCTTCAATCTTTCTTGCACACTGAATACCTGCGTATATCTACTAAACACTGCATGCACATTCCTGCCTCCATCCGAATGTATGTTTAAATCAATTCCGTATAATGCTCTGCAAATATCATAATGATTATAATAACTAAATGACATCCATCTACTATTGAATTGAGATTGGTTCCGTATAACTGAATTAGTTCGTCCGTTCACTCTTAAATCTTTCTTGCACACTGAATATCTCCGTATACGTTCAAAACACTGCATGTACATTCCCGCCTCCATCCAACTGCATGTTGAAATCAATTCCGTATAATGCTCTGCATATATCATAATGATTATAATAACTAAATGACATCTATCTACTATTGAATTCAGATTGGTTCCGAATACTGTTTTTGAATTATTGTATCCAGCTTATCAGCCAAGAGGCTTCCATCTATATAAGGGCTTATAAAGACTCCAGGCACAGATTACATAAATACACAGATTAAATAATTAATAGTTAGCATACAAAAATGACAATACCTATAATGACATTCGGCGCGTGGAACGTGAGAACGCTTGTTGATCGCGATGGCAACGCCTGCCCTGAACGCAAAACTGCCATAGTAGCTCGGGAACTTCATCGATATAACGTGGATTGCCTTGCCGATGAAGGAGAGCTGATAGAAGAAGGTGGCGGCTATACTTTCTTTTGGAAAGGTACCACAGCTTCCGAACCGCGACGTTCAGGCGTAGGGTTTGCCATCAAGAATCACATAGCTTAGCGACTTGAGGAGCACCCTATGCATTCTTCAGACCGCGTTACCACACTGCGCCTTTACGGACAAAGACAATTACCTTAACATCAGTGTCTATGCCCCTACGCTAGACAAGGCTGATGACATCAAAGATAAATTCTACGAGGAACTATCTCAATGCCTTGACAGCATAAACGCCAGAGAGCAGGTTATATTGCTAGGCAATTTCAATGCCAGAGTTGGACGGGACAATGAGGCTTGGCCTGGAGTCTTGGGTAGACACGGAGTCGGCAACATGAACAGCAATGGTCAGTTGCTACTCAGTCTTTGTGCTCATTTTGAGCTTGCAATATCGAACACTATGTTCAGACTTGCCGCTAAGCACAAGACAACGTGGATGCATCCTCGATCCGAAACACTGGCACTTGATTGATTATACTTGTCAGGCAGAGAGATACTGGTCAAGTCCAAGTCCAACGTAGATCGATCATCTGATTTACAAAATGTGAGTCTAATACCTCAACTCCCTCTTTCCATTGAGCTGGATGAGCCTCTGTCATATGATGAGGTTGTCTCTGCTATCAGGCAGCAACAGAAGCGAGCGGTTGGTATTGACCTTATACCGGGAGAGCTGTTATAATACGGCGGCGGGGAGTTGTAGATGTTGGTTTGGAAACTTTTTGCTCGTATGTGGGAGGAAGAGCGAGTCCTGGATGACTTTAAAGTGTCTCGCATTTGTACCTTTATTTGTATTTTTATTTGGAGGAAGGACATGACGGTATCTCCCGTCCAAAATTGAGCAGTCCGTCTGGGTAAGTACCTCCGCCCTACAGAATACCCCGGTTATAATAACCTTGTGTTGTGTTCCCGGCGGTGAGTAGGGTAGCCAGAGCCCACTGGAGAGGTTCTGTGCTGTCAGTAGGAAGACCAAAGGCTTAAATTGACCCCACTGACTGGTGGGGGCGTGAAATGTTGGCGCGGTGGTCAGGGAGACTCGGTGAAACGGTTATCCGCTGGCCGCCCGCAGGCTGTACGGTTTCCGAACCTGGGGATTACTTAATCTCCGCCTCAGGAGGCTGAACCAGCAGCCTGTGTAAAGTTCCCGGTGCTGTAGCCATGCCGGAGGAGGAGACCGGAGTGGACCTGGCTTCAGTATCTGAGAGGGGACCGGGGGCCCTTCCGCCCATCGCGCCAGCCAGTCACACAACCCCAACTTGTCTGTGGGCTCTGGTTGTATGTGGCTGGGGTCTCCTAGGACTGATTTTGCGGGAAGGGCTGCTCACGACTTCGCTCTAACTTATGGGCTCTCTCAACTGGTGCATTCTATCACTAGAACACCAGAAATTGAGACCCACAGAAGCTCTATACTGGACCTTCTGCTGACTACGCGCCCGGATGAATACCCTTAAGGGTGGAAGCACCTCTCGGTAATTCGGACCACAGCCTCGTCCGGGCGCAAGTGTCACTCGCGCGGCCTGAACCACCGCGGCCACCTCAGTGGCGGCATGTGTGGCACTACAAGTCGGCAGACTGGGACGGACTGCGAGAATTCTTCGCGTCGTACCCGTGGAGGCAGCTTTACTTCTCTTCTGATGATCCAAGCTCCTGTGCAACAGCAGTCGCTGACGCGATTCTAGTGGGTATGGAATGTTACGTCCCCAACCGCTGGGTCGCGACAGGAGCGAGCAAACGCCCGTGGTTTAATAGGCCTTGCAGGGAAGCTAGAGACCGCAAGCAATCTGCATACAAGGCTTGGACCACGGCTCTTGCCAATAAGGATCCGAACATCGCTGAGGTGAAGCGGAAGTTGAATGCTGCTTCAAGGTCCAGTAAAAAGGCAACGTCTAGAGCAAAGTTTGAGTTTTGCTTGCGCGCTACCCATCTGGCAGTCGTGCATTTTGGTCGCTCGCTAAAGCTGCTGAGGGAAACTTCTGCCAGGCTTGCCTTCCGCCGCTGCAAAAATCCGACGGTAGTCTGGCCCATGGCGCTAAGGAGAAGGCCGATCTTTTGGGTAATCTCTTTGCGTCAAACTCGACTATGAACGACGGGAACGCCGAACCACCCATCATCCCCAGCTGTGGTGCTTCGATGACCTAAATTAAAATCACACAACGGGTGGTCCGGCACGAGCTTAAGTCCCTAGATGTTCGGAAGTCGAGTAGGCCGGACGGCATACCGGCGATGGTGCTTAAGCACTGTGCCCCCGAGCTGTGCCCTGTACTTACACGACTTTTCGCACTCTCATACTCCGCAAGGCAGGTCCCGGCCTCGTGGAAGACTGCATTCGTGCACCCTGTACTGAGGTACGGATCTGTCCTGTCACCTTTCTTAGGAAAGGTGACAGGACAGATCCGACCAATTACAGGCCTATCGCTATAACCTCCCTTCTCTCGAAGGTTATGGAGCGTGTTATTAATACACAACTCCTGAGGTGCCTTGAAGGAAACGATCTACTGAGCAACCGACAGTACGGTTTTCGCCACCGTCGCTCTACCGGTGACCTTCTTGTGTATCTCACAAACCGGTGGGCGCAAGCCATCGAAAGTCGAGGTGAGGCACTAGCGGTCAGCCTCGATGTAGCGAAGGCCTTCGATCGGGTCTGGCACAAAGGTCTTCTTACGAAGTTGCCATATTATGGACTCCTCGAAGGATTGTGCGAATGGATCTCCAGCTTTTTGTCCAACAGAAGCATCCAAGCCGTCGTCGACGGCAGCTGCTCGGACCGCATGAACATAAACGCTGGTGTCCCACAAGGCTCCGTGTTGTCTCCGACGCTGTTTCTGCTGCATATCAATGACATGCTGTCTGATGGCTCCATTCATTGTTATGCGGGCGACAGTACCTGGGACACGTGTTACACGGGCCGTGCAAATATCCCTCAGTCCGAGGTGGAGAAGAGTCGCGAACAACTTGTGTCTGAAATCGAGACTACTCTCTCTGGAATATCCGATTGGGGACGACTAAACCTAGTCCAAGTCAACCCCACTAAGACACAAGTATGTGTATTCACCGCTAAAAAAACCCCATTCATTGTAGCGCCGCAATTCCTGGGCACACCGCTTACCATCTCCCTGAGTATAGGGATAATTGGTGTCGATATCTCCAGTGACGTCCAATACCGAAGTCATTTGCAGGACAATGTTAACTTGGCATCAAGAAAGCTCGGAGTGCTCAACAGGGCGAAGCAGTATTTCACTGCGGGGCAGCAACTCCTTCTTTATAAAGCACAGGTCCGGCCTCACATGGAGTACTGCTGTCACCTTTTTGCTGGAGCACCTGCATACCAACTTGACCCCTTCGACTCGTTGCAAAGACGGGCATTGAGGCTGGTTGACAATCCCATACTCACAGGTAGAGTGGAACCTCTTAGCCTTAGGAGGGATTTTGCCTCATTGTGTGTGTTCTGCCGCCTATACAATGGTTTGTGCTCAGATGAATTGTTAGACATGATGCCCGTAGCTACATTGTATCATCGCACCTCTCGCCATAGGCAGGGAATTCATCCCCACACATTGCGACCTGAGACGGTGCGCACTGTGCGGTATGAAAGAAACTTCATCCGACGCACACTCAAGCTGTGGAATGACCTCCCTGCTGCGGTTTTCCCAAGTGCCTACAATATGGAGTTCTTCAAGAGGGGCATCAGAAGGTTTCCCTATGGTCGGCAGCGCGAGTGTGACACCCCTGGTGTTGCATACGTCCATAGGCCACGGTAACCGCTTCCCATCAGGTGGGCCGTGTGCTTGTCTGCCAACTAAGTGGTATAAAAAATTAAAAAAAAACCCTCTACAAAAACAAGGGTGACCGTTCCGACTGCAACTCTAACCGCGGTATTTCGCTTTTGTCAGCCCTGGGAAAGGCCTTGGCCAGAGTCCTTTTAAACCGCTTAAAAGCTCTGTCTGAAAAGATACTGCCAGAAACCCAGTTTGGCTTCCGACCTGAACGAACCACCTCTGAAGCAATCTTTTCTGTGCGTCAACTGCAAGAAAATAGCAGAGAACAGGGTCGTCCGCTTTATCTCCGCTGTGTTGACCTGGAGAAGGCATTCGACAGTGTGCCTCGGGAAGCTCTCTGGATGATGCTTGGGAAGCTAGGGTGCACGGAGAAGTTTGTGAGACTTCTTAGACTCCTGCATAACGACATGCAATGCTGCGTCGGTGTCGATAGTGAACAATCAAATTTCGTACTCGTTACCTGTGGGGTGAAACAAGGGTGTGTTCTAGCGCCCACACTGTTCGCCAAGTACTTTGCAGTAATAGTCAGTGATGTTTTACGAACTCTTTCTGAGGGAGTACGCATCCGCTTCCGCACAGATGGCGGAGGATGGTCTTTTCAATTTGGCCAGACTTAAGGCGTGCACTAAGGTCTCCCCATACAATGATTACAGAAATCATGTATGCTTATGCTTTGTGGCAGAATCCCCTGATGGCCTGCAACAGCTAATGTCCAGTTGTCACCAAGCTTGCTGCAAGTTCGGCCTTAAAATCAGTGTCAAGAAGACGGAGGTGATGTCTCTGGACACGCATGGTCACGAGACACTGTCTATACAGCTAGGTCAGGACATGCTCAAGCAGGTTGACCAGTTTTGCTATCTGGGGAGCACTATAACATCCAAGTGTGACCTTGATGATGAGATCGGCAGCAGGATCTATGCCGCAGCTGCGATATTTGGGAAGCTGCATTCCAAGGTTTTCTGCTCAAATGACCTTAAGCTGGCCACCAAAATATCTGTTTACATGGCAGTTGTGCTGTCAAACCTCTTATATTCCTCTGAGATGTGGTGTGTGTATCGGCACCACAAACGTACTCTGGATCGTTTCCACCTCAAGTGCCTACAGTCTATCTTTAAAGGATAAGTTGGGCTCGCCTAACTGTAGCTTATGTAACGTCAATCAATTACATTTTGATGAAGTGTGTCCGGAATGAGGCTCAAAGAAAGCAATTATATTGTTACGTGCACAGGGTACAAATAAATGCCGTGTACGCAACGAAGGAATTTATTAGCTCACCACAAACTAGACAATTAAATCACTAGTGCACACAGTACTCTTCAACAGTTCCAGTCGCTCAGTAGTTCACAGTAGTCCACAGTCGTTGCTCTGGTCACAGGTATAATCTTCTTCGGTTGCTTAAGCTCGCTGTGTTTGTTAGCGATCTCAAAGACAGAATGAATGGTGTCGCTATGCGAGCGTGTTCATATACCTCTCAATTAGGAGGGTCGAATCATCTAGAAAATACGCGAGCGATAACTATCCACTCTCTTTTGAAGTTTGCCGCCGTCACTGAACTTTCGAGTTCATTCTCGATATTCACCTATTGTTTTCATTTATTCAAAAGAGTAGGTACTCGTAGGTAGGTTGTGACTTTGTGTTGACAATTCTAGATTTTTCTATGCCAATCGGTAGAGTACCTCGTCACTAACAATGCGTTTTTATTTCTTGAAGATCCGGTTATTAGTTTTCGAGATATCGACGTCTGTCGTAACAATATGGTAACGGTAATAACAATATGGGCCTATGTAACAGTATCCTCGCTAGTCCAACTTCTGAGGAGCCGAAAAAATTGTATTCCTTAGCTAAGATTTGCTGTATAGATCATTGATTGAACACCATGTATTCAACAATTCCAATGAGGGCGACATAGTCACGCTATGACTAAGACCTCAATCCTCAATAACAACTGAAGATTAAAAAAAAACTATCTATAGGTAATAATAGATCAAATAAATAACCATTTTTAAAGCTTTCACTTTGGTGACAAACTTACATCACGGCCCGCACATGTCTGTTTGTTTAAAAACTTCGGCACGCGAGCGCGCTGAAGCCCGCCGCCCGCCCCGCCGTCCCTCGTGAACCCCGAATAGACCCCTCAGACACCGTACCTAGTGCCCGTTTAAGGATATTTAAGAGACGCAAGATTGTTGTCACGAAAACATGATAAAAACTTTACAAATTAAGTACGATATTCAATGGACACATTAAGATCGGTGAACTGAACTCAAAGTATACGTGGTAAAGTATACGCTGAACACTAGTGCCCTCCAAATTTCAGTCGGGCGACGGCCGAACTATATTATACGCTAAAAGGCGTTGTAGTGATGGAATTACGTCCATGCCAATTTTTCGCCCTAGCATTCTATTGATCATAAGGAACATTTGGGCTGAAAATGAGGGTCGGTTAATCTTGCGTCCGTATTTCGGACGCACAAAGTCAGTCGGACGCGGCATCATCGGTAAATAACGCCATGTAGGACGCAACATGTCCTTCAAGATTTATATATATATATATATATATATATATATATATATTAACCCAAGCTGCGAGCAAGCAAGCGAATCAAATCGATGTATTATTAATAATCAAATTATTATGATGTATGCTAATTTCACTCTTATTTTAATGCATGCGAATGTTGTGTACATCTGTAATGGGTATGCATATTTGAATATTACACGGATGCCAACTATTATAGAAGATGTATAATATTTATACTGTTGATGCTTTTTTTATACAACTTAGGTGGCAGACAAGCACACGGCCCACCTGAATGTGGTTACCGTGACCTAGGAACGTATGTAACACCAGGGGAGTCACATCCGTGCTGCCAACCCTGTAAGAACAGAGATTTTCTGTGCCTTCAGTGCAGAGCACAAAATCAGGACAAGCCTTTGGTCTTCCCACTGACAGCACAAAAACTCTCCAGTGATGTACCTTGACAAATAAATAAATAAAGCTTAAGGACCAAATTTTTACGTTTAGAAATTGTGATTTTGTTCTAATTTGTGTTTTTTCCTCACAGATGGAATAAATTTATCGATTTAGTATTTAACTAAAGTGACTATTAAACCCCGGTGTACAGGTAAAAGTTCAGCTACGCGAGCTCTCGAGGTAGGTGTCCCTTTACGGCCCCGCCGAATTTGCGGTAAACAACGCTGGTAGTACGCCGAGAGGTGCGTGTCGTGGCATGATTGAACATTTTAGCACTGTAATAGTACATTATGGTACGAGTGCGTAAAGTTGGTGGTAATGAGACCCGAGACGACAGGCGAGGGTCTTAAGGGAGTCGAAGACGGTAATCATCAATACACACGTGTATCATATGAGGTTATTCAACACACTTGCGAATAAAATAACACTATTAATCATTTCATCTACTCTCATACATTTCATGTAAATATTAAAAATTAAAAATAACTTTAATGACATTGTTCACGCACAAAGTATCAAAATAAATTTAAAAAAAATCATAAACTGTTTTTCCATTTTTTAAACATAGTCATGGATGCGGCGCAACACGTATGCGCGATCAGCAATTGGATTTTGGAGCTAAAAATGATTTAGATTTTTTTTTATACCACTTAGGTGGCAGACAAGCCCTCGGCCCTCCTGATGGGAAGTGGTTACCGTGGCCTATTAATAACATTCACTCCCTTCTTAACCATAGTATCTTTCACACAGTCCATCCACCTCATTTTAGGTCTCCCTCTCCCCTTGTAGCCCTCTTTTTTAAGAACTAAGCAACTCAACCAACAATAAAAAAAAAATTATAACTCACTCGTGAATTATGGCAAGGAAATAGTCACAGTTTGATTATAGGTACCATTATGTGCCTAATTGCAGTGAAATTAGAGCTACTTTATGAGCAAGTGTGTTGAAAAAAGTGTTCTTGCCGCGCCACCCCGCGCTAAGCAGCCGCTGGCAGCGGCGCGCAGTGTCCAGGCTAGGCTGTAAGTTCTGCGACTGCTAGTGTAGGGTTACAATTATCTCGAGAGCCCTTGTGAGTTCTTAATATTACGTTAACTATACATTATACATATTGTATCTATTTACATATACGCTGTATCCGTTATTTAGAAAGTATCATTCGAATTCAAGTAGATATTTTTGTTCTCAACTATAAGGGCACATACCACCTGATCATAAGCAGTTGTGATTAGCAAATTTCCCTTATTTTTAAACTCTTTAGATACTATTTGAAGAATCCGTTAAAACTTTGTGGCTATGCCATTATTTTGACATTATTATGGCTGTAAGGGCAGATCTAAATTGGAGAGATTCGATTAGTTTTCGGTAATGTTGTTATTGTATTTATACTAAAGTTGACCTTAAGATATATACCTAAATACGATTAGACCACGATAAATCAAAAATATATCACACAAATATATGTTACAACCTTTTTACCTCCGGGGGAGGTGGTAGAGGATGCCCGCTATCACCTTTAATTCTTACATTTCGTGGTTAATAGATCAGTATAGTTAAGGGAAACGTAGTTAGATAATTTATAATAATAATGATGTTAGGAAGAGCGGCAGTTAAAACTTTACAAAGGAATTCAGAAAAAGCAACTATTTTAATTTAGTATATTTCCAACTCCTTCAATACATTTGTGATTAATTTCGATGTGGGTTCCATTACAGCAAAACTTCTCTGGGACCGCCTGAATGGATACGAAGGTATTAACAATAGGTATCTTCATAATTTCGAATTTGGCCATTCACGCCCACTTGGAAATTTCATCCTGTGTATTCAAAGTTAATCTGCATATATGTTTATCCTATTATGTTTACATCAACAACGAAGTATGTATTAGCCATACAAAAATGAGTTCGAAAATGCAACAGAAGACATTGGAAGTATACGTAGTATTAATATGATAGTGAAAACTGATTGCTTATCTTTATCTGTACTGTGCTGTTAATTATTTTTACTTGAATGCACTATTTATGATTATACGCAAATATCAGTCGTGTTGGTTCCGGTGGAGCGGTAGAGTAGAAAAGAGTCATGCCATCTCTTCCCGCGGGTGTCATAGATGGCGTGTTTGGGATATGGCTGTCCTCTATGCGAAATGAGACAGCCCATTTCAAAACGCCCACTTGAAGGTAATAGTCTCACCCCCTATTATGTGGTACCGTAAACCATAATTGGCGAAATGCGGGTCTTAATACGCCTCTGGCTACCCCTTCGGGGATTTATAGGTATTAAAATAATTATATATGTTCTTATGTATTATATTGCAAATGAAAAAATATACCTATATTCTAGCTTCCTATGTTTTATAGTATAGTGACGATTGTCTACATACGACAGATGAAGTAATCTCACTATGCGGCGAGAACAATTCAAAGAAACACGTTTGATTTTGAAAAATCCTATACCAGCGGGGAATTCCCTACCAAGTAATTATTCAAGATTTATGGGTTATTGCTATGACTAAAACATTTTGTGATGTGCCCACGGAATATAAATTCGCCAACAGAAAACGAGTCTATATGTAAAATTCAATTCTTCCATATACAATCTTAAAACCACGCAATCAGGTATATACGTTTAATATACGTTCCTGTATCCAATCATTTGACAAACAACGCTTGACAAAATTATACTTGATAAATTTATAATTTTACAAACGGTTGTTTAATAAACTACTCATTAGACAAAATATTTACTTATTATAAAATTTCATAAAACATAAAAGAAACTATTACTTTTTAAACAAGATCTGGAAAATCTACTTACTTTTACTTAATAAGTACACATAAAGGACTTTTTATTATCAGCACGAAATCATGTAATGTTAATTTTAAAAAAAACTATACCACTTAGGTGGCAGGCAAGCACACAGCCCACCTGATGGAACGTGGTTAATATTGCCCTAGGGACGTGTGCAAAACCAAGGGAGTCACACTCGCGCGGCCAACCCTGTAAGCACAGAGATATTTTGTGCCGTCAGTGCAAAAAAAACAAAGCAGAACAAGCTTTTGGTCTTCCCACTGACAGCACAAAAACTCTAGTAAGCTTTGGCTACCCTACTCACCGCCGGAAACATAACACGAGGTTATTCATGGCCGCGGTATTCTGTAGGGCGGAGGAGGTACTTCCCCAGTCGGACTGCTCTCCGAAATTAGTCAAATGAACATTTTTAAAGTAATGTTTGCGTAAGATAAGTTTGTTAAATGATTAGTTTTCAAACGTTGTTTTTAAAATGGTGTTTTATCATACGTTTTTTAAAGAATAGTAAACCATGCGTTTCATAACATGCCTCAGAAGCGATAGCTGAGTGGCTTGCTTTGTTTTTATATTCCGTAGCTTGTCTAAGTACACTGATTATAAAATCTTAATCTTACGACGTATAATATTAAAACTAGATTTGAAATTTATATCCAAATCGGCAGAGTTATAAATATAGAGTAATATTAAGAGATTAATATAGACACACAAGCTATCTACGGCTTAATACTTAAATAGTAATCTAGTATTTACTGAGACAGAGAGAGTGAGATTCCAGTGATGCACCAGGTGGTTACTCCTCCTTATCTTCGACAGCAGACATAAGAAGCTTCTGGCAGACATGGGTGAATCTCGCTGCAGACAATGTTTTTATGATTAATATAAAGGCTACTGGAGGCATACTTCATTTAATAGTTAATACTTGATTTTACTAGTAACCGGTCCTAATTTATAAATATGGAACACGAATATTGTTAAGAATACCTTCTTTATAACATAGTGCAATTAGTGCATTAAGACTTTAAACCTCCGGAGACCATTTGTTGAAAAAAAATCCGAAATACTAATTTTTTTAATTGATCGTTGGTTGCAGCGACAATAGGGTTGTCTCCTATGTTTTTATTATAATCGTAAACTGAAAATTTTACAATAATATAATGAATTGTTGAAGTGAAATATTCTCAGTGGAAATAGTTTTCAAGATATTTGATTTTGAAAATACAATTTTTCGAGCCACACGTAATCGCTCCATAAATAATTGTTGCACACTGACGTCACAACAGCGTGCGGGAACGTAGTGCAACTGTATATCGCATTTACCTTGTGTTTACAAATGTACAATACATAATAGAGTGATATGAAATATTTTAATGACGAATCTAAAATATTACAAATTATTTAAAAAAAATATATTATGACCTATTGTGGGAATTGAAAATAATGTAAAGTCATAGTTTTACTTCAGTTTGGTAATAACGTAATTTAATATGCATATTGAGGAAAACTATATATTAAGCAGTATTGGTAAGAATCCTTTGACTCACGAAAATGCCCTATAGTATAAGTTTTATACCGGTCAGTATGTAGTTCTTTTTAATTAAATAAATATAAATGAAACTTGTTTTCTAAATATGTTATTATACAGTGCTATCAACAATATTGTTCGTAAATTGATGACGTCACTCAGGAAATCACGTCATCAATTTACGAACAATATATAAACTTAGACTACTTAGCTTGTCTTAGTAAGTCATGTGCTGAGTGACTACTAAGTCAGTACTTACTTGCCACATCTGCTATGCACTTCGGTCGGTACTTAATGAAGGCGTAGTACACCGGTACACCAGCCAGGGTCATCAGAGCGCCGGCCAGGACCGCAAAGGGCTCGCTTAGAATGGGGACGATAAGCAGAACTGTGCTAACCGTCACGAAGATGACAGGCATCCAAGTTTGAACCTAAACAATATTTGTAAAGGTTATCCTGTAGTAATGACTATCCTTATGAATAAATGAGTTATAAAGCATAAATAAAATACTAATAATTGTGGAAGGCGTGGGCAGAGAGGTATCCTACATATATTTTACCTATATTGTCAAGCATTTTCATTTTTATAAAATACTAGCTAATCCGCCCTAGCTTTGCCGGTGGCATATTTTGAAACCTCAATATCATCTATTTAAGCCCGTATTTCTTTAGTTTTCAAATAATGTATGGGAATATGCCGGATTTGTTGACATTTATTATCACTACTCCGCTCCCTGAAGAAGTAGCGTGACGATATATAGCCAAAAACCTTTGTAGATAAACGGACTATTCAACAAGTTTGTGTTCAATTCGAACGTATTGAAAAATTATTTCCAGCTGGCTCCTGCTGTAAGTACGTTTCGAGCGATATCGAAGTTCTGTAGTTAGACTAGTCGGACTTTTGAGGGCTCCAACTACCCGTAACGACTGCCATAGATGTTCGTATGGCAACTGGGACTGACGGTTTAACGTGCTCCGAGGTACGATTCATGCATACAAATATTTGCACTGAGCGGGGAACGAACCCGCGGCTCTTGCTTAGCGGCTGCGTTCACTATCACCACGCCACAGAGGCTGTCACATTTACTCAACACTCACGTCTTTATAATTACGCTAGGAGTAGGAAATGATTCGCCTCTAAATGTGGGTATTAGGGTCACGTAATAGGGGACGAGTCTATTACGGACTCTTACAATTGGACGGACAGACAGTGACTAAAATATGGTTTGAAAAGACACACACAGATAAAGACAGAAAATTATCAACAAACATTTGAACATATCATCAAAACTGTAATATTTTTGAAATTAGTGTGAGTGTGACGTTTTCGATTGCGACTTGTCTTGTATAATTTTTATTCAACAGCGCAATCCAGTGGTAAATCAGTGAACCTTTAACTGTAAAGTTTTATTTAGTGGAAGTTATTGAATAAATAATAAAACATCACACTTGGAACTCAGCACAATCAATATTTGTTTTGTGTGTGTTTAAATCTTAAATTAATACAAATAAAAAAATTTGGAATTACCTTTATGGGTCGGGCAAGATGTGGTTTCTTGTACCGAAGCCATAGCACGGCGCTGCAACTCAGAGTGGTGAAAAACGCCTCCACAACGGTGCAATAGGTGATTAGCGAGGTCAGATTATTCGGGATCAACATTATTATCGAGATCACCATCTGTAGGGAACAATAGGTCTTTAAAAGATGTGGCGACAGTGTAGTTCACAGGCGGAAGGCACTATCCTGTTACTCATCTCGACGTCTAGTAGCAGTTTGATTTAGTAGTAGTATCTGATGTTAAGAAATGAGTGAAAATGTTTCCTAACACAAATATTTAAAGTTAAGAATTAATTGAAAAAATTATAATATCTATCAATTTCTATCATTAACTTACAGCGGTGGGCTAAATGATAGATCGATTGAACTTAGTGCTATCTATCGTAATATTCAAAATACTAACTGACTGACAACGCCTAGCCTTTTATTTATATTATTGATCATCGTCATCTTAGCGGGATACTGGTTTTTTGCAAGGCTCCTCGGACCCTAAGTTCCATTGACTCCTTCTGCTCCTTTAGATTCGGTTTATACGGCTTTTATGGGAGCGACTGCCATCTTACAACCCCAAGAAGAAAGCTTTTGTCAGAGCCTCGTGCATCACTCAGCAGGTGTACCGTCTTGCATGTGAAGTTGTTTTTGCCCCGGAGATCTTGGTGAAGGCCTGATGCACCCGTATATTATTCATATATTCCGGTTATAAAGATGTAGTTACATCTATATACGCGAAAACACGGTAAGTATAAATACAATTTCATAAATGTAATAATATAGATTGTAATAACTCCTGCGAGTTTATATTAGGTTCACAACACAATAGTATTGAATCTTGAACAACACGCCTGAGGTTTAATCGCCATACGTTTCATCCTAATTGAACAGTCCAATACCACATGAAAGACTTTCGAAATTCTCACCATTGCCCAGCCCCCTAACTAAATCTATCGTGGCGTTACGTTATATGGATGCATAGGTCTAATTGCATTGGTAAAACCACTCAATGTACAATACGCTCGTTTTTACAAAAAATAATATATGAAAACAAGGTGTAATATGCTATGGGGTTTTCAGAGCCTCTACACACCTGAAGTACACCTGAAGATTAACTGTTGAGGCTCTAGCGCAGAGGTTTTTCTCGGGATATTGATGTAGACGTATACAATCTATGTCTAAATAGTGATGTATAGGTATATATTTTATAGAATATTTATTGATTTATCTATAAATATTGTTACTAATTAAGTCGACATAACCCCAAGTGCCATGAAGTATTTCAATGAAGAACATAATATCTATACTCCATTTGGTTAGCAACTTAATTAAAGTAAACAACATGTGTCGTTTAATATCTACATGTTATTCAAAAACACAGTCTACAAATCAAACGCGACTAAATACTGAAGACGAACCACTAGCATAGGCAGTAGTTTGTTAGTTTGATATGTATTTGTGTAAAAAGTTATTTCAAGATAGTTTACCATTACTTATGTTAAACTTAAGTACCTAACCAAATAGAGGTGTATGCAATATAATAGGTATATTTCATAACAGCTGCGTCCATAATCAACTTAGTTGTTGAATTTGTGGACAAATAATTCGGAGCTCTATCACAAGATATGATTTAGTAATAATTTGTAATATTGTATTAGTATAGCTAGTGCCCTACGAAGCTTTCCAATGAATTTGCTTTCAATTCAATTAAATCCGTCTGAGAATGAAGGGAGTAACGACGCAGCGCTCGTTTTGTTACGATACTTTCATTTTAATAATTTCGTGTTGTTGCAATTCTCAAGCCATGAAAGGAAATCTCCAATGAAATTTCAATTCTACATTGAAAGATTGTTTTATAAAAGGTGACCGGCCTGGCCACCTATGTTTTCAAACTCTAACCCCCCTCCCCATCCCCCTGTACCTATTATAGAGGGGTGTGAGTGGAAGCGACGGGCTGCCGCCCGCTAAGTATATTGAATAAGACACTTCGTACTTTTCCACTATACACTTCTAATGTCGTGGAATAGTAAAAAGTATCGTCTAATTCAATATGTGTAGCAGATTCCACCAAGCGCCATCAATCAAAGGTATTAACCACCAAAGTACTTTGTTAAAAAACACTTACCAAAAACATTAAAGACGGCATTGGAGAATAACATTTCAGGTTGATGTGCGCCAACAACTCAGGCATGTGACCGTTGCGAGCACCGGCGAAGCACATACGAGATGATGCCATGATGTGCACTGAGAGTCCACCCACTACTGCGATCGCCACCAAAGTAGGCATTGCCCACTTGACAGCACCGAGACATGCTGCCGAGAAATCCTACAAAGGAAAAGCGCTGACTAAATATAAGAATAAGGGTAGAATGAAGATATAAACGGAACAGAAACAGTTAATTTTACTGAAACAACTGCCATATGAACCTCTAAACCCCAGAGGAATAAGCGTGCGCTATAGCCTCATTCGTCAGTCAGCAGGCGTCACGGTTTGCAGGTAAGGTAGACCTAGATCAAACGATCGCCCATAAATCCGCTTTAGCATAGTATAAAGAGAACTATTCGTTTTCTACTATGGCGTTAGTTCCATTAACCCAACTGCCTATAAATGAATGTCATTTGTGCGTCGTGCAATTAACAAAAATACTTACGACAGCTATAGCCTCAGTAGCCAGGACTCCAACAGGGCCGAGTACGGCCAAGTAGGCGACGTTAGCAAGTAGATAGATGCCGGTCACCAATGGCAGTGACAGGTAGATAGCGCGCGGTAAGTTCACGAACGGGTCCTTTAGCTCCTCCGTCATGAAGTTCAGGTAGCTCCTGTTGATGATTAGTAGGTATTTGAAATTCCTGGTCCGCAAGTATAGGTATTCTTGGCAACAAAGGGTTACAGTTACACTATAGCATAAATAGTTGCATCTGTTCGCCATGAAAACAATAGATGTCCTTTTGCACTCATTTTTACCAATTTCCGGTACAAAATGTCAAGAAGTTACCTAAAGTAGGTATTGTAGATGATTATGTATATACACACTGCACACTACATAATTTTCTTTATTATTTTATTTATGTACACTTCGGTTTTCTATCTTATTTCTGTAAAACACTTATTTTTAACTAACTACATGTGACTTGTAAGTGCTGTCTGTCATTGTGCACTTTATTAAAAAACTGTTCAAAATGTGAACAAAGGACTAGTAAAGTAATTAAGGCTCAAAGTCTGTCACGAAGTGAATACCCACTAAAATGAAGAGAAAATAGGGGTGCGCCCGTGACTGTAACCCCGTCTCTCGACAATTAACGTACTAAATCAATTTAGTTCAGTTCGCCTTGTCTGCGAATGCACTTGCTCAATAATCCAGTCAAAATAGAAGAGATTACAGAATCTTAGTAATGAAAATTCTCAAAATAGTTTTAAATTACGCTGTAAGTAGTGAAATGACACTTGTAAGCTTAATTAATTTAATTTTGTCTGGATTAAAAGATAGGTAATATAAAACTACTTAGAGCATAATTTAAAACTATTTTGAGAATTTTCATTACTAAGGATACAGAACCAACAAACAACCAATTAAAAATTAATTTAACATCATCTTGAGATTTTTCAGCGTTCACTGGGAAGTGCTGGTTGAGAACTCGGTATAATTGAATATGATCTTAAGATTTTCAGACAATAGAAGCTGGATACCGCGAGTGATTTTAAATATGAAAAAGAGTTAACTCGTGATTATAATTATTACAAGAGACGATAAAATGATTTTCTGTTAGTTTTAAATAGTCTGCACGGTAAACGTCAATTATAAAGGAGTTTTCTTAAACGGCACCATTGAGAAGCCGGAATGAATTAAAACAAACAAAATTATCCTATTGAAGTCTATTTGAGGGCACTCTCTGCGTCTGCATTTGTCAAATGCGGTCGCCTTCGGAATCATAACTTTACAACGCAATGTGCTTCACCATGACCATTTTTACTACTGTCTGCATCATCGATTACTTAATTTATTTCATATCAGAAATTACAGTTGCATATCAATGAATAAACCAAACATCAGCGTTTGCTTCATTTGCTGCTTTAGCGTCAAATTTCATCTTTTGATTTGTTGATTGCAATATACTCTAACTAAATGAATCTTTTTTAGCTGTAAGTTTCCCTAAAATTGTAAAATAAATAAATAAATAATGCAATGAGCGGAGTAATCAAAAATCAATCTTTAAAAATGATTGTAACATCATTCATTGGTTTAGCGTCAAATTTCATCTTTTGATTTGTTGATTGCAATATACTCTAACTAAATGAATCTTTTTTAGCTGTAAGTTTCCCTAAAATTGTAAAATAAATAAATAAATAATGCAATGAGCGGAGTAATCAAAAATCAATCTTTAAAAATGATTGTAACATCATTCATTGGTTTAGCGTCAAATTTCATCTTTTGATTTGTTGATTGCAATATACTCTAACTAAATGAATCTTTTTTAGCTGTAAGTTTCCCTAAAATTGTAAAATAAATAAATAAATAATGCAATGAGCGGAGTAATCAAAAATCAATCTTTAAAAATGATTGTAACATCATTCATTGGTTTAGCGTCAAATTTCATCTTTTGATTTGTTGATTGCAATATACTCTAACTAAATGAATCTTTTTTAGCTGTAAGTTTCCCTAAAATTGTAAAATAAATAAATAAATAATGCAATGAGCGGAGTAATCAAAAATCAATCTTTAAAAATGATTGTAACATCATTCATTGGTTTAGCGTCAAATTTCATCTTTTGATTTGTTGATTGCAATATACTCTAACTAAATGAATCTTTTTTAGCTGTAAGTTTCCCTAAAATTGTAAAATAAATAAATAAATAATGCAATGAGCGGAGTAATCAAAAATCAATCTTTAAAAATGATTGTAACATCATTCATTGGTTTCGATAGTTCGTACGAGTATCGGTAGATTGCTCCCACTGTCGACACAAGATGGATATAAGTATATTTGGATTTCGCAAAAGGGAAAGATTGCGGGTTCGAGTCCCGCCTGAACAGATTATTTTTTCTATCTTAATCGTTTTAAATAGTTAGCATACTAAATGCTTTAAAATGTCATTCAAAAGACAGTTACAATTGACTTAAGTTGTTTACAGGAACAATTCACAGAATATATGCATTAAAACTTCTGAACTGTGTCCGGAAACTTTCGTTTAAGTTTAGGTCCTTTATTCGCCGTATATATGCCAGTACGGCAAATACAGTTACTAAGCTTAAGTTGTTACCTGAACTTTCGTAAACTGAAGCACAGTATTAATATTACGTCTTTACATATGAAATTAACGTTATGTCTTACTGACTTTGATTTGAAATATCTCCTCTTCGGTTAAGAATTCTAAATTCAAATTATTAAATTCATTTAGCTGGCACGTTTTGAAAACAGTCAATCATTTGCTACTCGTTATTTTTTTCTTTGGCGTCGCTTATTACCGCACAATGGACAATGAAATATCGGTATATTTACGAGTACGAGTTCTACCGTGGCTGCGGAAGCAGCTCAAAGGATTAACGGGCTGTACAGCGCTGGTGTCGCAAAAGACAGCACGGTACGTTTTTGCTCTCAACGTTTTCGTCAGTAAATTTTGTCCTTCAGCACCAACCCCTTGGACGGCCGGATACTAAAGTGGAAAATGAAGAATAAAAGGCTATTGTGGAAGCGAATCCATAACAAAGCTCTTCAGAGATAGCTGCAGGCTTCGGGGTAAGCGATATAACTGTATTAATCCACTTGAACTAAATCAGGAAAGTAAAAACAATTGAACGATGGGTACCTCATGAATTGAGTGAATCGAACTTACAAACACGCGTCGGCTGCTGTGTTACTTTGCTCAACCGACACAATAATGAAGGGATTTTAAATCAAATCATTATTGAAAAGTGGATACTGTACGATAATCGGAAACGCTCGTCGCAATGGCTGAACCCTGGAGATCCAGCCAAATCCTGCCTTAAACGAAAATGGACTCAGATAAATTTACTTGGTGAGTGTTTGGTGAACTAGCGCCGGTGTCGATTACTACAGCTTTCTAAAATCTGGCCAAACGATTACGGCAGATATCCATTGTCAGGAACTGCAAACCATGAAGGAAGAACTAGCTGTTAGACAGCCGAAATTGGTCACTACTGCTGCACGGCAACACAAGACCAAACACCACACAACAAACAACCACTAAGCTAGATGATCTACAATTGGAATGTTTGCGACATCCATTGTACTCCCCGGACCTTGCTTCAACTCAGATTACCATTTTTTTCCGGAATTTGGACAACATCTTACAAGAAAAAAATGCAACTTCTATGCGGCAGTCCGAACCTTCAAAGAGTTTATTGATTCTCGCCTCCCATCCTCTTTTTTAATAAATGGATCAATGAACTACCTATGAGATGGCAAAAGTACATAGATAACATCAGTACATACTTTGATTTATTAAATATTTAAAAAAAAAATTGACTACATATTCCTCCCCATATGTAAGGACCTAATATGTATACGCCTACCACTCCTGCCAGTAGTTCGACTCCTTCACGCACAGAAACTCAGTCAAGGGTCAAGATTGTTACAATTACTTTCCATCAGGTGGGCAGTGTGGTTGTCTACTAAATGGTATTAAAAAAAGGTACTCAAATATTTTATATAAACGTTTTAATTTAAAATTAAATCAATTCCTGTTTTTAACCGAGTTCTAGAAAGGAGGAGGTTCTCAATTCGGATGTTTGAACGTGCATAGCTCCGTCATTGTCATTTGTGGACGGATTTGCGAAATTCTTTTTTTATTCCAAAGGGGTAAATTCCGATAATGATAACTCCTTAACGAGGAACATTATGATTGTCTCGTTTGAGTTGTTGGAGGAATATTATTGATTCTACAGCTACTTACATCAACAAGTTTTTTATTGTAAGCTGGTATTTACGAATGTCTATTTTTTTGTTGTTTACTTTCAAAATAATTAAAATACACTACTAATTAAATTTCACAAAAAGGCAAAAAAAAAGTATTTTTAACATAAAAGAAATGTACCAACTTCTAGAAAAAAAATGCACTGAGAAGTAAAAAATTATTCCAGATATACCTCAAAAGATAAAAAGGCGCGTAAGACTTTTCATGAAGTCGGTGCCAAGATAGAACATGGATACGTCTGTACCTATTTTCTACCTGTGGCAATTACGTCAATCCCGACATGTCTGCCCATTTAAATTGCTTTGCTGTCTTGCCCAAAACTTCACACATACTTACAAATTTCATTAGTGATGTGGCTGAGCTTTGATCATGGTCATCCATCCCTACATGCCTGAGTCTCACCGTATGGCTTGGCATGATTTATCATCAGTGATTTTTCTAATGTTAATTTACCATGTTTGTTTGAGAGATTTGATATCCTTATGATTAACACTATCGATTGATGCCATAAAAATAAAGGGACTTTTTTTCGAACTTTAGTTAGTTCGATTTCCGGGTGTGGTAAGTGAGCTTTAGATGGATGCAGTATTAAGTTTATTTTTAAAAATAACGGATAGCCTCCTTTAAGTAAAATGAGCCAAGTTTATTTTTCCACACTATGACTGTGTCTGTAAACGTCTCATTTAGCATCATTATTTAATTTTTTGAATTTGAGTTTACAAAATCGATACGTGCCTGTTTATTTTAAACAGCCAAGGCTGCTTCACCAAATAATAAAAACAATACAGCAAACTACCAGGGTGTATTTAAGGATTGGAATTCCAGACAATTTCATGGTCCAGCGTAACTTTGTATAATAATATAATAGATATGACTTCTTCCTTTGTTATCGCGATTTCTCTAAAATGGTGACCAAACAAAAAAAAGTGTGAGACCAATTTTGTAGGTGTGATCTATAACTTTGTCTAACCTACTTTTGCAATAACACTTGATACTGTTTATGAGAAAAATGCGAGAATTCAATAATTTGACCTTTGACAATGAATGAAAAAAAAAATTACATTCAAAAGATGGGGACTTTTGACTTTTCTTTTATTATGGTGTATTTAAGACTCCCACTAATTTTCAGCTCGATGCGAATTTATGCAGGCTTGCCATTTTATTTCATCTATCTATTTTGACAGGATAAGACAGACATATCAAATCTGAAATAAAATCGATCGACTATCTATCGAATAGGTAATAGAAAAACTAATCACACAGGTTTTATATCCCTATATCTAAGTGAATCCTCTCACAACAATTCCACTCCTGAACGTTTCATACATTTAGGACAATACAGCAGTGGATTAATAGATTCCCGAGCCAAGGAGCCAGCGGCTGTGGATAAATAAACGGAAACCGACAGCTTAAGCACGTTCTTAATTGTAATTTTATTGCGGTGTCGGTAAAAGTAAAAACACCTAAGTAAATTTGCACATTCAAGAAAGTAATATATATGTATTTACTTGGGTAGATAAATCTATTATCAGAATAGGGTGTCTTTGGGGCCTTACCAATATCATTGGGCCCAATCTAACCCTAAATTGATACCTTTTAAACTTTTATTTTGTAACTAATTATTTTATCGCGTAAATATACACACGTCTCCTTACCTTCGATCTAAATTACTTAATTTCTTGACAAAATATCCTTTGTGACTCCTTTAAATCTTATAACAACTAAACTATCATAGAAATTGTTCACACCCGGCAACTAAAATAAAATATCAGAAAGTCAGTACCGAAAATACAGAAACCGGTAATGCGCCATTTAACAAAAAAAAAATTCTACACTTCATTTCTCGTGTTACATAATAACAGTCAACAGAAACGCAAAACTTGTGTTTAGTAATAAAGTATTTAATCCCATCGATACACACCATTGTAACTCGTTCTCTAGATAAAAAGCAAAGACTCTAAAAATCACTGAGACTAACAACGAACAACTATAAGGAACCCGCGACGAATTTAATTAGAAGTAAGTAATTAAAAGTTCGTATTCCATAATCGATTAGTCTGTTGCAGTGCAATGCTGGCATCTCTCAATGTGCGCCACATCATCCGGTTCTATAATCAAATGCTAGTAAAGTAAAATTAATACTTTATTAACAGTAATACATACCTGAACGTCAATATGCTTTCATCCTGCGACATAATTTTTTTTTTGTCAAATTAAAATATCCGATTTTAGTTTGAATTCTGCACAATGAGCTGCATTATGAACTGCATTTCAAAACAAAACTTGATTTCGAACAGAATTCCCGGAACACAAGTTAGCAAAAACGCGACGAAACAACAATAAGGTATTGTGCGGTAGCCGTCCGATCCCGTCTGGATTTCGCGCCGGAATGAAGTGAGGTAATGAATCTGCGTCCACGTATTCATCTGTTGACTTCCTACCCCGGGATAGGATGGAGCGGAGCAAAACTAAGATAGTCTAGATACATTCTGCAGCAACTACCAAAGGGAGCGGAGCAGTGATAATAAATGTCAACAAATTCGGCAAATTTCCATACATTTATTGAAGAGGAAAAATTAGTATTTTTGTATGCGAATACAAAAGGAACCAAAAAAATTCCTTACATCGCGTGCGCTGTGAAAACTATTGACGATAGAACAAAATAATGTAACATATTTGATTGGATAAGGCAAACAATGTATTGTTAAAAAGAGCTTTGAAAATTACACAATTTTTTTGTAATTTGTAAAATATAAAAATGATAGAAAGAGATAGAAATATTATCAGGCTATGGCGGACTTTATTGTAGGCAGACCTTTTTAAGTCATACATTTCTGTAATACATGATTTTATTCTATCATTAATGGTTTTCACAACTATGTAAAATCATTAATGACAGAACTGTTTATGGAATGAATAAGGACTTTTTTGAATAAGGAGATAACTTTTTTACACCTTGGTTTACATTATTGGAGTTTTAGAAAGGATCCTAATTTTTTCAGAAAATATAATATAGCCTATGTTAGTCAGTGATAATGTAGCTTTCTATTAGTAAAAGAATATTTGAGTTTATTCATAACATAAAAAAAATACAAATTTTTCACACATCAATTATTCTACTTTTATCCTATGGTATTTTTTTTTTTAATTATTATAATTTGTTGAACCGGTTTTAAATATTTCATTTATAATTTTCCAATTTCAATTATTAGATAGAATATCAACTAATTTTATATTATTTATTTATCTATATTTCATATTTGTATACTATATAATTATTCATGTAACACACTATTTTATAAATGTTGACAAATTACACTAACACTCACTTATACACTTTAATTCCTGTCCAACCTAAGGTTGCCTGGAAGAAATCACTTTTAATGATTTACCATTGTGCATTTAACTGTAACTTTAATTATGTCTGTATTTTTTTTATAATATTGGTGTACAATAAAGAATTATCTATCTATCTATCTAATTTAAAAAATAGGTCATATTATACATCTAAGTAGAGAAAGAGCGCTTGCCAAAAAAGGAAAGAAATTTCAAACGTCTTTTGATTGCACTGACATTGCAAGTTTGATTTTTTTCATAGCTTCGAGGTGTTGCAGACCTAAGTATTTGTAAAAATTTTAACTTCTTGACAGACAGACAACAAAAGGTCTTGACAGACAACAAAAGGGCAAAAAAACAACAGACAGACAGAATTTCGTATTTTTCCTCTTGAGGTACGGAACCCTAAAAATGATGAAGACCAAAATTGTAGGAAATTTAATTTAAAACAACTTTATAATTACCATTTTTCGTGCAAAATTACAATTAAATGACTTAAAAAATGTGTCTTAAGGCGAATAACGCAACGAGTCGAATACCACGCAAAAATAAATTTAGACTGCCAGTGACCTTCAATGAATCGTTCAACGAATTCCGAAAGAAAATTGCTGCAAGAATTTTTCTAATATTTTCGAGTTAGAATCGAACCCGCTCGCTCCTCCTGCGTAGCAACCGCGTTCACTACCGCCACGTCACCGAGGCTGCCTACCTAATTTTATTGTACTATGGTATACTTAAGTAATTTAAAATTTAAACTAAAGTATAAAGTATTAGAAGATAGCTTATGTTAAGCACAAAAATAAAGATGATCTCGAACTTTGTCTAGCCTACTTTTGTTTTAATACTTTTTTGGTATAATACTACAGTTCACGAGAAAAATTCGAGAATTCAATATTTTTGATATTTCTTTTATTATGGTAATATCCACCCATTTTCAGCTCTATGCGAATTTATGCAAGCTTGCTATTTTATTTCGTCTATTTTGACTGGATTAATAGAGTAAATAGTTGTCTTAAGAACATGCCTAATAAGCTCCTTTGATACAATTAAGATAATAAAACCTTTCAATTGATAGTTAATCATAATTAATTACGGTTTTATACAATGTTATGTTTATAAATCATTATAATATGCAAGCATTATGCATTGACATATATTATATTGATTGACATGATCCAAAATGCCTAATCCACACAAGCAACTTCCTTATTGTGCTCCCAGTTCCTATTCAGTAATTATCAATATTGACGCAATTCATTAAGAACAAGTCAACCCAATTAGTTTTTTTTCGTAGATATAGTCCGGAAGTCGACACCTGAGTACCTACCACCGACTGAGATGGCTCCATAGACACACTACATCACACTGGCCGATTGGGCAGAGAAGATAGAGCAGCGCTGTGTCCTCGAAACAGCCGTTATAGTTAGAAGTGTCATCCTGAAGAGCCTGATGCTCTCCATGGTCTGGTCGGCAGCGAGTTTATAGAATGTATGCCTTCTTATACGAGGTAGAGATGCGTGCATGAATGGGTGGAAAAGGAACCGAAGAGGTCTAGTACTCTCCTGTATATTTATCCGTGATCAATCTCGGTCAGAAAGACCCCTGTCTTCCATAAGTCTGGAGGTGAAAGTTGGGACAAGCCGTCGGCCTAGCAGAGAGATAAGAGATTGCAATCAGGTACAATTTTTATAAAAATTACATTACTAGGTATGTTCTAAATGAATGAATCACTTAAGAATAAGGTAGACAGAATCAAATTGAAGGAGCAGGGGTTTATAGCATAAAACAAATAGTAAAATTGCCCACTGTGCAGTTAACAATCAAAGTTAAGCAGCCGTATATACTGCCGACACGGCAATCAAGTTTCTTTACTTCGATAGCTTCCTGAACTTAGTGAACTGCAGTGATTTCACTTGTAAACCTTGTCTTGACGAGTGATATTCATAGACTGCACTTTACTTTGATAAGCAAAGGAAACGTTTGTTATGTATACGGACCTAGAAGTGAATAAGTGGCTTAACTATGGTCCTGAGACTAGTCCTTTATACTTTTGTAGCAATTACAGTACCCGGCTTTTGATTCGATGCGTCGTTGTCGCCATCGGAAAGAAGATGGCTATGATCAACTTGCTTCAGGTTTAGTTAACATTTTCTCTATTTGCTTAATCAAATTACTGTAAATGGTAATTACTTACAAAGATAATTGCTATGATCAATTCCTATTATCCTTCTAAATATATTTTTTGTGAAGCTAACATATGTATAATGCCAGTCAAATGCAAATTCTGTTCTAACAATACCAATTCATACAGTTACTTTGAATAAAAACAAAATAATCCCTCCTGATCAATTTTTACTGCGCGGCGCAATAACATTAATACGTTTCTCCCTCTGGCGTTGTGAAGCGACGGTCCGTGATTTTACGCAATTGAAAAGGATTGAACCGTTGCAGCAGCTTAAATACGGCAGGTGCGCACACGTCTGACGCCAGCGAACTAGCCGCCCCAAACAGTACTCATACAATAGTCTCATGTCCGACACACTCACTACACTAAATACGTTTTTAATTTGGATGTAGACGGATAAACGATAGATTTAGTTTAGCAACTCCATCTCAGATTATTATTATATTATATTATTATTAGGTAGGTAATTTATTATATTAGTAACTAGGTGTAGCCCGCGACTCCGCGCATATGGAATTTGGATTCCGTTACAACTATTTTTCGTGTGGAATTTTCTCGGATACCACCACCATCGCCGACGTAAATGGGGAGAGGATTTGTTAACATTAAGATCACTGCTCCTCTCCCTTTTGTAGTAGCCGCGAGGTTCTCGGCTGAGTAGAATTTGGACCACCCCATCTCTTCCCATGGGGCGTCCTAAAAGGCGACCAAGGTATAGTGCTGTTTAACATCAGACAGATATATACAGCCCAGACTCAGCCTCAGATGCATGGCATGAGTCAACAATAGTGCCCGGGACCGAATTCAATGATTGGTGAAAAGTGGGTGCTAATTCACCTATGCCTGTATGTACCTTCGTCGATAAATGAATTATTCAACAGAAAAAGAAATTTTCAATTCGATCCAGCAATTCGTGAGATTAGTGTGTTCAAACTAACAAACAAACAAACAAACTTCAGCTAAAGAATAACCAGATTAGTTTCCAGCGTGAAGGAGTAACAAAAACCCTTTAGGTCGCAAACAGATCGAAATGATTGGATACTTAATATTATTTTACTTTCAGATTTGTTTTCTACTGAAAATTATAAAGATTTACATCATTATTTTGAGTGACGCGATAGTAAGGCGACTTTGGATTTCATATTAAGGGAAATTTAAGATCACTTTGGAAGCCGGTCCCAGCGGGAGACCGGTTTAATTCCCGCCACAGTATGAATTAGTGTTCGAGCAATAAATAGGAAAATGATTATGATATCGCTTAATACGCCTTAATAACTTCTTCAGAATGACCCATAATTAATAATGAGCGACCACACTTATTACGCTTTTTAACCCCAATAGACTTTCTAGTATCTATTCGTGCCTCAAATGGTCATACTTTATTTTTTAACCATTTCAATCTTATATGCGACGGATAAATACAACTGCGGATAAAGTAGGAGTTATTAGAACCCATATCCAACTCCCATACTCTCCCGCACTCCGTAGCTATTTGCACCGCAAATAATGACGATAACTCACATATACTCGTAATGGAATTTAGAAAAGCATAAAAAAACTTCAATATAAGTAATCTCAAAAACTTCAATATCATCTCAAATCCAATCGTAAAGGTAAAGTTTACGTCAGAGAAAATAGATAGATGTATGTACTTATTACAGACACAATGTTCGAAGACAAATTTAAAAAAATAAAACAGCTTACTTACCAACCGGAATAGGAGAATATTCCTGAGTAGAAAGCGACGGACCAGTCGCCAACAGACGTCGTGGTGCCAGCCCATCCATCCTCAAAGTACTCTACGCCTCCTGTAACAAATAAAATTAATGAAATCCACTATGCGAACGTAATTTGAACGGCAATGAATACTAATTGTAAGGGCACGACGTGTCCTGTAAAATATAGACTAGGTACACGAAAAAATAAAATCATGAGTTTTGAAATTACACTATTTTAACAGATTCTATGGTGATTTATTTACGTAAAATGATAACATCATTGTTTTCGATACTTGTTAAGAATCTCGGTACGTCACCCCAAGACGTTCGCATAGGAGAACACTCAACCATGTAGCACAGTTGGTTGGAGCATTCCCATAGTAAGAGGCTGGTCGCGGTGGCGATCTTAGACGTTCACGTTTTATAAAGTTAAAGCTAAAAAAAATTACATGAGTGATATTCGCGTAAACTTTCATCAAAGTTAATTTAAAGAAAAGACAAGTCAAATAAGAACTTATAGTACCTAGTAGTATCATTACAAGTTTTTATTTAATTTGCAATGTTTGTTGGTACTTATGTTAGTTTCCGTCAGTGTATGTATGACGAGGTCCACCCCAGCTGGCCTGCCCATTCGATTATTATACTATAAATACTAATCATTGTTTGCTATATACGAGACCGACTGTCGACTGCAACAATTGATGCAGCGGTGAATGAACTTTTCCAATTAAAACCAATATGAAAGATCGACTACGGAACGTCATCCTAATGTCGTACAAGAATATTTACTAACATTTACATTTAACATTTCTTCACGTCTACAGTACGACCAAAGGGTGTAGTAAAGATGTAGCGAGAATGAGTGACAATAATATTAAAAAAAAAATTTAGTATAAAATTCACAAGAAACGTCAGTTTTTGGATTGCGTTTAACTCCATAAGTACCAGTAATGATACTTCAAACTTATGGATTTCACCAATGATGTAACCTCGATCGATCAGCGAAAAAAGCCGTACGTAGGCCGTAGCTAACAGCATAAGCATGCAGCAGATACAGTATACCGTGAAATAGACTTGAATATGATAATTAGGTATTGTTTACTTTTTTAATACATTGCGGTTTTTCAATATACCCGTTTTCATTTATCTGTTACGAGGAATGTATGTGAAAAAAAGGTTAATGTTTTGTTAGACAAATGAGCGGGTTGTGTGCGGTTGGATGACGAGTCGTCTGTTCACATACTGTACTTATTAAACTTAGATACGTATAAACGGCATCATTGAGAAACATTAGAAAATAATAGGTTTCTCCTTCATCGTCTCACTGATTAGTCCAAATTGACAGATAATTTTTTATATTTAGTCAACTATTTTCCATACAGCACCGTATTCTCACAGTCGAACAGCTTTCACTTTAAATATACACATTAGGTACTTAAGTGTTCATATGCGCGGCATGGTTGTTAATTAATTAAGTGGTCACATGTTACAAGTATGTATCAGTTAAAGAACCCGCATATGGTTGTTTACATAGTATATAATAACACATGTGGATACTACCATGAACACTGATGACCGTTCATTGTACATTTCCATAACATTAATTAAGAACACAGACCTCTGGATTAATTAAGAAAGGCCTCCTTAGGTCGGCTTATCGTAGAGCCGGCGTAATAAAATTAAATCATTTTGTAACTAAAGCATCATGACGTGAACCAGCGACGCAGGGTAAAAATTCTCAAAAGGGAAGGTGCAAAAAATAACTTCCCTCGATCTAGTTTATTATGCAGCATGTGAGACAGAGAAGTCTGCAGGAACCGGGTCATAGGTACCCCTCACCACTAGTGGTGCTTTAGTTACGACAACTCAATTGGTAGATAAATGTTGAATTCAAAACTGTCTACCCTCTTAAAAAGACAGCGGGAGTCGAACAACATGGTCTAGGATGCAAATATAACTTTCTATTTTTTCTTAGTAAGTAAAAGTTAGTGGACTAACATTATTTATTGATGATCGATAGAAGACCTCTCATATTCAAAGAACAAGGTCGCCGCGCGCCGCCAAAGCAGTTCGATCAGTGGGCACGAATTTTATAACACATAATATTGTCTTTTAAGAAAAAAATATGATGAAATCATAAAAACCGACTATTGTTATTGTTGCTGTTGACTCTATATGGCTGAGTAGACACTACCTAGTAGCTGTACTTAAAATATTTAGGTGCCAAGAAACTTATAACCCTCATAACGGTATCAAAGTCTAAAAATGTCTTATATTCAAAACAGTATTATTTAGTACTTAGGTATAAATTTAGACTTAGTATAGGTATGTATACTTTTTTAATGCATTCCTTTTTTCTTTAATTAAATACAGCTCTCAGCGTTTGATAGTCAGTCCGTTATGGGGATGCATCCATGCAACAAGATTTGCAAAGGATTAAATAATCAATAATCTGAGGGGGGGAGCATGTGGGATGAATAGGGTGGTTGTCAGCCCTGTTCGGTCGGACAGGGCGCCCTTAGGCTAGGTATACATTCAGTAAAATGTCCGAGCTTATTTATGTTTGAACAGCATTGGAAAGCTGAGTGTAGAATGTACTACTATTGTATATTTATCTAAATTGAATTTATGATGAAATTATTGTTATCTCTAACGAGATATAACAATAAATTCTCTCTCTATTTCTAGAATATGGAATACACGTGAGCGTTTGTATGTATGTATATATTTGCTGAAATTAATTTAATTTTAAAATATGTGCCATAATAAGATTACAATAAGTAGTTATTTGTTGTGAATAATTAATTTGAAAATAAACGGTTTACTCTCAGCTTATTAAAAGAGGTTGAATAAAAGAGTGTCGCACGCGACTGTACCGCACGCCTAAGGCATAATAAACTTGCAACGTCAATTATGTTGATGAATCCTCCCCAAAACGCAATTAGAAGAGTGGGATGCTTCTGATGCCCTTGTTTTGTTTTTCGTGACTCACTCGTTTAATATGTACAAAGCAATGGAGCTTAATACCAGAGACATGGTAATAATACAATTGAATATTTCGATTAAGCATAATATATATATAGTACTTGATACATTCTTCTTACCAGCTTTTATTTGTTAGTTTGTGAAGCATGCAAACAATATTAACTACGATGACCGTGTATATTTCTGGAATGACCTGTACGTAAATAGACATCCAGGATTCTCTTCAGATAAAAGCATTCTTTAAAGATCAATAATACAGATGCGAAATAAGTAAAAGTCAAAATAAAAGAAATCAGAGTCCAGATTGAAATGATAATTTTACCATATCAACTTATTCTGCCTCTTCTTACGTTATTATTCAAATATAGTAGTATCTCATATCACTAACGCAAACTGTCTACTCAATCATAATAGGCGAACAAATTTCATTTATATATTGAGAGCCAGCGGTGTGTGTAGGGGATGGGGCTTTGGATACTCAATGCAATTTTACTTAGTGTAATGAAATCTTTCGTTGGTTGGTCTCTACGTTAATATAATTAAATTCGTTACGCGCAGAATTGAAAGATGTTTGACTTCAAAAAGTAACAGGCTCGCTTAAGTATTTTCAAGTAATTTTAATATATCTTGCAAAGCAGGGTTGAAATTACAGAATATATATGCATCTATAAATCCCCGATGTTGCCTAGTCATTGAAAACGGGACTGGTCGCTAATGAATAATGTTTTTGAGGTAAATATTCTCCCAAACTCGGTACTGATAAGGTTGATTAGGTCTGCATAGGATTCTTCTATATTTGTCTACGAGGGCAAGTCAGGTAGCCTATTCACGATACTTTCCTTAAAAGCGTCTAAACTATATAGGTTACTCGGTACAAATTGAATTTAACTTTAACTGTACAATTATTTCTCTCACAGGTTATTAAATGGCCACTGTGATCCGAGTGTACAGCATCCACAATACATTTGATGATTGGTTTATGTTTGTATGCGCATAGCTCATCATTTGTGGACGGTTCATCATTTGCAAAATTATTTTCTTCAAAAGGGGCATATTTCGAAATGATGAATTTTCATGTCTCACCGTATAGCTTGGCACCGACTTCCAAATATTTGTAATGATTTATTACATTCCATTTTATTTGATAAAATTATTATTTTATGGGAATCTGGCGGGTTGCCTGACATTTGTGATTACTGCTCCGCTCCTTTGAATAGTAGCGTGATGAAACCATAACCTCACGGACTATTCAATATTAAAAAGTTTAAATTCAAACCTTACCTTTAGTTCCTGAGATTAGCACGTTCAACGAAACAAACTCTTTAGCTTTATAATATTAGAATAAAATATGTATGTACATAATTTATTCATAAATAAATCGTTTTTGATGTTATGTATATTTGTATGTGTGTGTGTATCTTTAGATATAATATAATTATACGAAGGAACAAAACGAACGGTTCATTAGCTATACCGCTAACCATCAAATTATGATTACCGGTATAGCCACACACATAAATATTCATTTTAGCTTTACTAAAGACAAAGTTGTATCCAAAAATAATACCATCAGCTATCGTTGGTGTGCCGCAATACTATGAAGATTTTCAACATAATACACATTTTTCTATCGAATGGCACTAACTGTTAAACTTGTTCTCTGTTAAAATGTGTCATGTTATTTATAGTAATTTTCCATATACTATCGATATTTTATGGAATATAAACTCATGTTTCATGTTTGTTCCACTCAATATGACCCGAGAGCTGGTACCATTTTTTGAGCACATACTTGAGGCAGGCTAAAAAACTGGCACACACCTCTCCTAAACGAAGGTGCAGACCTGATTGATAAGTAATGGGGCTAAAAGAAATCTGTTGTTCGAGGCAGTTGCAATTGGCAATTGATTTTATAACGTTGTAGTTTAATGTGCAAAGAATATAAAAAATAAGCTATGCTATTTTAGTCGGAGCTTTACCATTGCCAGGTTCGTGCAAAAGTATATTCCAAGAAATATAAATAAATATTCTACAACATTCTACAAAACGTTATCTAGACTAATAGTAAGCATGGCTTATTAGCTAGCTTATGTTATGGAATCTAGAATGCGGATAACATACTTAGATACTTTTTTTGTAAATACATACATATTATACATAGAAACACCCAGACCAATGCAAAAATACATATTCATGCATACAAATATTTGCACTGAACGGGAATCGAACCTGCACCCCCTGCATGGCAGTCGAACGTTCTACCCTACGTCAGAGGGGCTAAAAATGTATTTAGCGCAAATTGAAATTATTATTTATTTACAAGTAAAAAATAAGATTCTCAACAAAAGACAGATCATTTTGGTAGGACTTTCTACCTGGCAGGTGATCTAACAAATTGTGTCAATTCTCTTTTACCTACTTTCAATAGAACATCAAGACGTGAAAGTTGTCTTGTGTAGGGATTAAAAGTTGTCATTATATTTTATACTAGACCAGCGGTCGGCAAACTGCTTCTCCGTGCGACCCGCTTTTTTTATAGTACTTGGATGACCGACAAGCACACGACCCACCTCATGGAAAGCGATAACCGCGGCAAACGTCTATACGCTACGGTTAAATATATACGCCAAGGGTTGATGGTACTGATGCTACCGACCCTGTAAGAACATTCTAATGCCGTTATTGAAGAGGGGGTTAACTGCATTAGAAGGTCGAACGGCACTACAGTCAGTTGAAAAAATCAAAGATCACAGCAGAGAGATCATTCTACAGCCTGAGCGTATGCGGGATGAAGGCCCTTTCATATCTTTTTTTTATTGTGCGCAAAATTTCCACGGATACACCAACCACCGAAGCTAATTGGGGAGGTTATGTCCGACTTGACACTTTAGTAGTTCATTATATTATTATGGAGTTGTCATTTTGTGATAATAAAAAAAAAGTCAAATAGCTTATTCTGTCGGCACCGGCACTACCGGAGTGCCAATTTTTTTCTCTGGTTCTTTGTATGAGCCGTTCATATGGTCTATACAGACTAAACGATACTTGTTTTAAGAAAAGAGACAAAAATGCTCCATCACAAAGCGCTCCCTTTGAAACGTTATTTGGTCAGGCTCCGGGTGAGAGTAAATACACTCCTATAAGCCAATATTACAATTTTATCTTTACTAAATTGCGTGTATTTGAGAGCGAGACATCAAAGAATTTCAATGTTACAGTACTAATATAGACATATGTAGGATTGCATTGAGGGTGGTTGAAAAGGAAGGGCGCGTGGTCCCCTAGTCGATGACAAACATACCTATCTAGGGGTACAGACGAGTCCGCCGACACTAATTAAATTCTGTCTGGATAGAGCTATATACGCTACACGAATTGAAATGTGACGTCACCTGCTGAGCTTGGCTTGGGGGTCCTAATCTTGTGCTTTTAAAATTGTGCTTTTAGCGGATGTGGTAAATGTGTAAATATTTTGAAGCGTGCCTTCCAGTGAAGACATCAACTCCATATTTGAATCAAGTGAAAACATCCTTTCTCTTGAGGCGCATGTTATTGCAGGGGGCAAGCGGCTTTGTTGCCAGTATATAAAGAAGGTTTCTGAGTCTATTTTGATACTGTTCTTTTTTGTTTTTCAACTTTTGAACCATTTATTACCATGGAACATTGCTATTGTTTTATTAAGTATATTTTGCATGTGCTGGAGCACAGCTATATTGAAGTTACAAGCATTCTCCATAGTTTGTTGCCATACAATCAAACAGGCTTCAGAACCGATTTGTAGATCAGGAGCTTATTCTGTAAAGACAGTTCGCAATTTCTGACAAGAAGCCACAGTAGATTGTAGTATTGTATTTTAACCGATGGTCGAGGTGTCTATGCTTACACCTACGGAGTCCTGATGGGCCAATACAGCGTCTTTAAATGTTACATGGGGGTAGTTCGATCTCAGCAATGTGAAGGTTATATGGGTTACACTTGCCTTGATTCCCCATTTCCACAGCCAGTTGGATACTTCATTCAAGCTCTTTCGAAGTGTTTCAGAAGCTATATTAGGGTCTTTGTCGCTGGCTAGGAAAGCAATGTCATCAGCTAATGTGGCAGTAATAGTCCCCTCTGTTTGTGGTAAGTCGGATGTATAGAGAATGTACAGAGCAGGTGGCCTACCGTGAACTCTTAAAACAAGTCCATATTAGGAGACAATTGAACGGCTGTTATATTTCGTACCATGAATGCCATGGCCAGCAGCCGAGACGAGAGCCAGTAGAGAGAAGTCCATTTTATGGTATAAAACTATGGAACTTCTTAAAAATCGCGTCGCAACTTAAACGGCTTTGCGAATTAATAAGTAATAAAATCGAATAATCAGTCGGATATGAAAATAAATCAATTACTAATTTCATAACCGAATTTCAATTTCTTTTTATCTATGACACGCCAACTTGACTTCACTCTGCCTGACGGTAAGTTAAAGGCAAAGTCTCAGGAAAGAGGGTCACCATCATTACAGACACTAAGTAATGTTACAATAGTGGTACTCAGCTTGGCGGCCTCATCAGATACTAATGCCTACACAAACCCCCAAAGAATAGCGTCCAATCAATTCTAGTGATATGTGAGTTGCTTTTAGGCTTTGTAAAAAGCTTAAAGGATTACAAAGTAGGGTTTACGTCGAGTGCCATTATGAGGCAGTCTTTGACATCAAAGCTATTAACTGGTAATACTGTTTGTTTTGCTTACGAAGCGTAAATCGCGCTACGTCAGGCAGATTTACAATTAGGTAAATTGGAATTTACGCTTTCAAATAAATTACACTGGCCGTAGACGCTCTGTGACGACGGCCACTGCAATCAAAATTAAATTGTAGGGAATCTGTAAGCTTTAAATTTTAGAAATAATGTATGGTGACCCCGTGTTTCTTGAAGAGAGAGAGCAGTATCGTCCTTGTAAGAAGAAAAGTACATACTTACTCGGGCCTTACTTACTTTTTTTACCCTACTCCTTTACAAGTTAAACTGTTATTGGTAGTTTATTTACTACAATTAGCAGAACGATAAGACGTAATTCTTAATTTTCAATAGAGAAGGTAAAATTAAATGTTAGACTGTCTCAGTGGCCAATCGCAGAATGAGCACCAAAATTACGATTTTCATTTTTAATTACGTATCCGTCATATTGAGACCTCTACATTGAAGTTTTAGAAATGGGTCATTTTTAGGGGTTCCTAACATCAACTACACGTACAAAAAACATTACAATGTTTTTTATTAAATTTAAAGAGTAGGTACAACAATGAGTCACTGCAAGGAGGATGGGCAAAATGTATGGACCCTGAGCCAAGCTCCAATCAAAATGAGTGATACATCGTTGAAAAGATATTTTTGAGTAGAATAAGAATATCTACGGCGCTAGTCTTTATTTATAGTCCAAATAAATCTACTTTAAAGTTCCGGATATTGTACAAGATTTTTTACCATTTCCTATTAAAGTCTTTCGTTCGGGACCTTTTCATCTGTTTGACCATAGTGTTTATTATACAGAAACAAAATAGTTTGTACAGGAAAATAAAATAGATGTGAGTTTCATCAATTATTGCAGATAAACAATGAATATCTGTATTCATTATTATCTATTACTATTATTATTGGCTATACATACTATGAACTACTACTATGAACGAAGAAGTCTCTGAGACAGTCTCAATACATGTATATAACATATGTATTGTGTTTAGACTAGTCTTGAACAAGTTTTGTAAGAAACAAGTTGTAAACTTGTTCCTTAGTGAAAACGAGGGGTTACATGAAGATATTAATAGGTGTGTACCTACCTTTGCACATCCACACAATTCCGCCAATTATGATGATAAACAGCGCCGCTATCTTGGTGAACATGAACACATTCTGTATCCTCGTCGTAAACTTCACGTCATAGGCGTTTATGAAAGTGAGGAGACCTGCAAAAAGATTTCATTTTACTTTCTTACGAAAAAAAACAAGTTAAAATTAAATGATTGAATTAACTCGTATATATTTCTTTGTCTACATGGAATAGGTAGATTCATAGTAGTTCTCATTCTTTCACGTACGGCATACTGAAGGGTTATTGTAGGTACACTAGCCAGCATGTCATATTTATGCTCTGAAACCACTTAAATAGTAATTACTTCTAAACTCTAAATGACGTCACTAATTACGTCGTTATAAAGTTCAACAGAGAAATTTAAAAGTGGAAATAATTTAGTCAGATCGCATTCGCCCATCGCATTCTGAATTATCTTTATAATCTTTACAACATTATAGCGATCATCACCCTGCTGAGTTAGTGTATATGTACATATACATTAACTTGATGAGTTGATATTTATATACATATCATTGTCTTGATGAGTTGATGTATATGTACATATACATTAACTTGATGACTTGATGTATATGTACATATACATTAACTCAGCAAGGTGATGATAAGTAATAAGTTTCTTATGTCTTCTCAGAACCAGGACGCGTTACAAAACGGTGGTCAACATACATAAACATAATTATTAGTTTGATCACGCAAAAACGGTTGAATTAACTTGGATGAACATTGGCAGAACTAGATATATCGCGACCGCTTCATACTCGGTCACACCCAAAAATTTTGCATCTTAGAACCTTGATTTATATGTCTGTTCACCTACTCTTTCTCTTAATATGATTTATATTAAGTTTTACAAGAGTGACTGCAATCTGACCGCTCCATTCAAAGAGAGATGCTTGTATCAATCAGGAGATTACCCATCTTGCAGGTGAGGGTGGGTAGGCATCGAAGATATTGGTGGCCCATATTAGCACAAAGATTTAGTCACGAATAGTAAATAGCCTACTTATTATTTCGGCAATATAATCTTACTAAATCGTGAGTTGGATGTACATGGCCCTTCTAATAAATTGAGTAAACAACCCAACCTAACCTGCAAGTCGTTACATCTGGTTAACAACGGACGAGGCTCCTCCTCAGGTGTGAGTTAAGAAGACGGTCACTCCCGGTAAAACCAATATACCAATTGAAAACAATACGCGGACTAGGACCCTAAGAGCAAATATTTGACACAAGTGCGAAATCGCTATGAGGTTACTATATGTCTTTAAAATTGACTTACACAGACGTCCGTTTTTTTTAGTCACGTTCAAAAGCTAGTATGCAATTAACGGTTATTGGAATAGATTTTGTTTGCAAAGGGAAGGAAAATTGGAAAGAGGCGAAGAAGTGGGGCCGCCCGCGGCCGTCTCACCAGCCATGCGAGTACAGGAAATTGCTACTCTCTGTGGATATTAAGTGAAAAGATGTTACTTGTGACTTTACAAGTCGAGACTGTACATTGCGCTGAGAAATGGTTAAGGACAAGCTGCGCGAAACGGGTCTCGGGTCGAAAGTAATTTCTTATAAAAAATTAATGAAATTTGCAATGAACCAGTCTTTCATAATTAGATTAAAATAAGCAAAGTCGTTTGGAAAGTCAAATACTTCTTAAAGGAGATGAAAAATTTAGTAATCAATGCAAAATAAGACTCAAAAGTTAATAAAAAACGCGTAAAATTGTGTATTGCTGTCACTAGTTTTTGAGTGAGATTATTTTCTTAAGAAATAAATTATTAAATTTAGCAAATAAAGAGTTACGCCGGCAGAACAACACTTTTACATATTGTAATTAACTGTTGTCTTTACTTACACCTTTAAGTGGGGTGAAGTGATGTTGTGTACATTAGGTACCTACATAAAATATTGTCTAGTATGTACAGTTATAGAATAAAATAATAATAGTAATCGGAAGGTAGGTAGGTACTCGTAATAATAGTAATCGGACATTTCCTATCGACTATGACAGACCCCGAAGTAAATCAGTAAAAGTAAGGATTGTAAAATTGTAATTAAACTAGAAATTGCATGTTTATGTCTAAGCTCCCAGAATTTATCCCAGTAACAGTATCGAATAGTGCAAGAATATAAAAGTGTTTGTTTTTATTTAATTAGCTAGTTCGATTCCTGGCCAAGAATATTGTTTGTTTTTAAGGCAAGGATGCTGTTTTAGTTTTCATCAAAATCGTACTTGCGATTCCTATGAGCCTTTTTCTTCGAGTTAAAAAAAATCGTGCCAAACAAATAGGTTGCACTTGAACTCGCGACCTCTAAACAGTTGAACGCTCTACCGCCGCGATATTCACATAGGTCGTCAACAAAATAATGTGTTCATACACAAAACGATTCATGTAATACTGTAAAACACTCATTTGAAATTATAATGACAAAATATGTTATAAACAGTATTATGTGACATTTTAAATATATTAGCATAGATGAATATAAAGGAATAATGTTCTAATAAACGCTGCTGCTGAATATCATTCAGGCCGCTAGTTTACGGCACTGGTTAGTAAAGAAGCTAGGATGTTGATTGAACAGTTAATTATGCTAGTTGGTTGCGACACAAATATATTACTGAATATTTCAAGCATATTTCAAGCATCTAGCTGTTGCCGGTATTGATATCGTGCATAAAATCACATATGTTGTATAGCTGCCATACCCCCTTAAATACTTCTATTTTAATTTAATTATTTATTTTTAAAACTTATGTACTACTAAATATTCTGTGGTTCTTTCAAGCATCTATCTGCTGCCGGTATTAATATTGAGCAAAGAAACTCAAGTTTTCTTTTCTGTTTTGAATATTTGTTATTTTAGTGTGTGTTAATATAGAAATACATAACCTGTGAAAATCTTAGCTGCCTAGCTATGATGTTCATGAGATAGAGGCGCTTTTTTTTTACGTGCGCATAATCCCCACGGATATTTCGTGAGCCGGTGGAGGAGGTTATTTCGGACTCGAACCGACTAAAACGCACGCCGCCTGTGGGTCGCTTTGGTTGCCGAAGGTGAGGTTGACAGGCATATCCATCGCACCCCGGCCGACCCAGGGCCATCTCTTACGATCTGGCCCTCTTCTCGGGTGTGGGGACTACAGAGTCCCCGGAAACGGGGAGGCGCGCCAGGCGCGCCACCGCCGCGGCCTGCTTCTGCCAGGGTGACAGGCGGCTCCACCTGTCACCCCCATGAGATAGAGGCTGGTGAAAAACAAATGGATTGAAATAAAAATCACGTTTGTACTATGAGGCCACCCTTAAAAATACTTTATTCTATTTTTAATATTAATTGCTGTCGTAGCGGCAACAGAAATACATTATTTGCGAAAATCTCAGCTCTCTGGTTATCACGGTTCATTAGATGCAGTCTGGTGAAAGATAAACGGACAGCAACAAAAACAATGCTAGTTCTATGAGAGACCTCCTTAAAGATAAATTTTATTCTGTTTTTAGTATTTGTTGTTATAGCAGTAATAGAAATATTTCATATGTGATAATTTGAGCTATCCTGCTACCACAGGTTCATGTGATACAGCCCGGTGACTGACAGATAGACGTACAGACGGACAGCAAAGTCTTAGTAATAGAGTTCCGTTTTTACCGTTTGGGTACGGAACCCTAAAAATATATTTATCCATATTCTAAAAGCTAAGCCAGATGAACTTTTTTCGTGACGCGACTAACATCGAACCTCCACAACTCATTGGCTATATCGAAGTAAGTATTGAAGTTAGACTGCCTGTCGGAATTTTTAGTTTTAGGACTCCCAACTACCCGTAACGACTGCCATCGATGTCTTGCGAATGGCTTAACGTGCTCCTGCAACTATGCACGGCAATACCCATGCCAATGCAAATAGAAATATGTATGCATACAAATATGTACTTGCGCTGAGCTCATTCCTCCTGTGTAGCAGTCGTGTTGAATATCGCCTCGCCACAGAGGCTGTCCGCAGAGCTATGTACAATAATATATCTAGGTCCCACAAAATTATAGATCCTTGATTAAGGTCTGTGTATTATTTATGCTATTCTAGATTACAAATACATAATATTTAAATCCGTTCAACCGTTCTTTGTGAATGAATAACTAAAATTCATTCATTCATTCAACTTCCACATCAAAGGATATTGACATGTTAATCCAATACGAATCACTCGGCAAAACTTCAATTAATTAAGCAAATATGAAACCGTTAGTACCAATGAATATGTTCTATTAGTACTAGTAATAATAAGAATTATTAATATGTATTATGATATTTTTTATTTATTTATGTTATTACTTATTAGTGTTGATATGTGTAAGATTTGTATTTAAAACTACACAAGAATCAAGGCAAAATGGCCTGTAACAGTCTCAATAACTGTTTAGTTTCTATCTTTTATCACTACTAAGCAGTCAATTTGGTTTCATCCGATCAACCAGATTGACCGAGTAGTAGTGACGAGCAAGGCTTGTGCGACGCCTTATATTACGATCACCTCACCCCTGTTAGCCTCACCCCATTACAGTTGCACATGCGCGCTACGACTCAACTCCAGACGATGCAACATGTACCTACCTATATCAATGATATGCTATGTACATGTACCTAATATTATTTGAAGGCTCCACAACGGCTGACATGTTTAACTATATTATAACGTTAGCGTAACATCTCAGAATCGCGTTTTTTAAACTCGTACTGCCTACTTTCGGAAAGTATCCTACACAGTGAATTTAAGATAAATTAAATAAAATACTTAAAAATTATAAAACACACTACTGTGTAAAAGATCGAAACAAGTTTGACAGCAGGCGGGATCCATTAATTTTCTTTCGGTTTATGATTTTCAAATTTGTAATTCCATAATTGGTAATCTTGTGGAGGCTTATCATGAACCAAAGGGATTTTATTTCTAATCATATTATATGCCTCGCAAAGTCACATATGTTTTGGGCACATACATCGAATTTATGAAAATACATATTTACATATTGTGTCACAAGTAGTCACAACAGATAGTATATTATGTTTTTTATTTAACCATGGATAGCTCGCACAGCATGTTTTTGTAAGAGAATATTTGTATTTAGATCTGCGGAACTTCATAATTGGAGAATATGCCGTACGTAGTTTACTAGTAATATTATAAGAATAGCTTAAGTAAAATATATTTACTAGCTGTTTACATCCATTGATGTCCTAACCTGAGTAATCAAGATCATTCTCATAGCGATTACACTTTTGCACTCTGAAGCCCATGGCTCTCATAGTGTTTTTGATAGATATGTCGGCTTTTTCGGAAGCGTTAACTGTCCGAGCAAACCCAAGTCGGAATGACTGCGCCAGAACCTCATTGATTGTTGAGCAGGTGACGCCTATCTACTCTTTTAAAGAATGTATGTAGGTATTTTACCAGTTTTAGCACCGACCATAACAATATAATACATACCTAAAATCTATAAGACTATTTTGATCTCTCAGGCTGATCGCTTCGCTAGACACGCAAGCTCAAAGTTTATTGTATACTTTTGCTACTCTATAAATTCACACAGCGACTAATTTAAAGTATAGCAAGTACATAACATACTATTTGCAAGAATACTTACATATAGTCGCAGCCGCTATAAGTTTTCTGCACACAGGGTCTATGGGGCAGTCAGGAAAAATAGGGTCCAAAATGTTGTTAGCAAACGTGAGAGACATTATAGCATTCGTGCTCGGTCTGTAAATAAACAATATATTTTAATAAAATTTCTTAGACTAAAGTTGTTAAAGTTTAGGTCAAAATTGTCAGTCTTTCAGTTTCTCAGAACAAGAATGTCAAAACGAATTATTTTACACGAAGATCACGGTTGAAATGTTTTTGTGTTGAAAGATTTTTTAAACGACTATCACGAAATAGTCAAAATAAGGTACAAATCGGCCCAGGTGTTGATTAAAATTACGCTAAAAAAAGACAAGAACTTACACAAAGACTAAGTTGGCATCCCATAAATATAGGAAAGCTGGTAGAGGTCCATATGCTTCATTGATATAATGATAGTCCCCGCCACTTTGCGCTAATGCTGTACCTGTCCAACAAAAGAAAAGGCATTATGTCCCCATACTCACAATACCTCATTGAATAAATTTTGTTTTCAGATAGCTCCCATGCGCCTGCGGTGTCGAAGACATCTTAAGCTAAGTTTAATTAAGGTTGTGCTTAGCATACTTCACAGACTAAAATAATTAAAATTACACAATAGTTTATTTCAATTAGTGATAAATGAAACGTGTAAGATTCTAACATAAATAATTTATATGCGCGGATCCCTACCTAATACTTATTCGGAAATAAAAGTAACCGTAAGTTACGACTTAAAACATCCACTATCCTCGTAATTAAAACTCGTCAATCTTTTTAGAGAACATCTATGTTATTTAAGTACATAACATTGTATTGTCTATAATGTTATAGAAATAATGGCAACATGAATTGGAACAAACCATGTTTGCTGCAGTGCACCCTGGTGCGTTCTCAGCATAACACCTATCTAAGACACTAATCAAACCCCAATTCATAACTGAAAACAGCATCAAAATCAGACTAGTGTTTTGAAGAAAAATGCAACATGGATTTGGACAAACATCCTCTCTCCTCAAACGCATATTATACCATCTCCGTTCTATCGTGGGTAAAAATAACGGTCATACAAATTCCAAATCAAGATGTTGATTCATTTAAGTAACCACATTCACTTAACACTTTTTTTTTTTTACGTGCGCAAAATCCCCACGGATACCTCCCCACCGGAGCCGGTGGAGGAGGTTATGTCGGACTCGAACCGACTAAAACGCACGCCGCCTGTGGGTCGTTTTGGTTGCCGAAGGTGAGGTTGACAGGCATATCCCTCGCACCCCGGCCGACCCAGGGCCATCTCTCACGATCTGGCCCTCGTCTCGGGTGTGGGGACTAAAGAGTCCCCAACTCGACCCCGGAAACGGGGAGGCGCGCTAGACGCGCCACCGCCGCGGCCTGCTTCTGCCAGGGTGACAGGCGGCTCCACCTGTCACCCCCAGGCCGGCGCTCATGGAGGGCGGAGGTCGTTCATCGACCTCCGACGCCCGAGTTGCCTTCGTACGCGGGCAGCTTGGCTTGCGATCCTTCGTCGCTCCCGCTGCCGCTCCCGCCCCGTCACTTAATACTTAGAGCACTAATTATTTCGGAATTTATTCTTACTTAAATCAAGAGATACTTGGAAAACTTGAATCCTAACAAAACTAGATAAGATCACGCCATAGTACGTACCATTAATTAGTAAACAATCACAATATGACACAATGATGAAGCCGATATGGATAATTGGCATATAACTTTGGAATTGTGCCAGTTAATCTAATGTCATGAAAATACAAAGACGACTTCGACGGCACCATGGTTAATTAGAACACACGAGGCCCATGAAATTTAAACGTGCCGTTATTACACACATGAAAATACAAATCACATCTACACAGATGTTTACTGACTGTGATCCGATCGCAGATTTCTATTACTGGATTCAATGTAAAAAAAATTCCCGTGGTTAATTTAAATATCCGTCAAAAACCGGAATCAGTTCTTGTCTCGCTGAAACAAATAATCCTGAAAGCATATATATATATCTCCACTAAGAAGCGACCTGAAATATTGGATCAAGATCACGATGCATTATGTTGAAAATTGACGACATTAACGATCGAATGATACATGCACATATAACTAAACCCTATTAGCATACCTTACACTGTCCTGAAAATATGTAAATAGTGCTCTACTCTTCACAATATGCTTTCATATTGCGGAGAGCATAACACTATCATCTGTATCTGTATCACTGGGCACTGTTCAAATTTGTCTAGCAACCTCTCCTAAACCCCGATACGAAAATCTGCGCCTATTAACAGGACCTTTCTTTCGCAGTTTGTAAGCCAGTACATTTACCGTAGTAGCGGTGAAACCCATCATCGGATCGGCCAGACGGCAGCCTCTTGTACCGTCTGACTCAGATGAACACCGAGCACTGGTGCTTCGAGCCACAAATACAACCCACAGGTGCCGTAAATTTTAGTCGGTTCGAATCCAATATAACCTCTCCCACCGGATCCGGCGGGACGAGTATCCGTCGAGATTTTTCGGAAGTAAAACAAAGCGTAACAGAAAATGTTTGCAGAAGTCCGATTACACGGTTTGTTGCTAGCTACAATATTTTTGCAGGATATAGGTACTCAAATGTTATATATAAAGGGTTCTTAGTTCAAAACGCACTGTGCCCTGGTATTTGTTTTTTTTTATGAGGAATGTGAGTTGTTATCAAGTCACTGTGTCGCTTGTCCCATAATATTCATTTGAATTGACAGCACAGTAATATCCAAATTTTTGCTTCCTTGGAGAAGGGGCGTTAAGAAAACGAAATACATAATTAAATTCACATAAAACTAGGTGATGTCCACAGCTCCGCCAGTGTGGATGTCGGTAATCACGGCTTTTGTGCCATCGCTACTATCTCTTCTACTAATACTACTCAACATCATCAATAGCCTATTTGATTATATTTTTGACTTTTGAAAAATGACCATTCTATAATGAACTGTTAAAAGTGAAATATTCTTCCGACAAATAGTTTCAAAGACATTATATTTGTCTCATAGATTTTGAAAATTCAACTTCTCGCGCAATTTCGACAAACCGTCCATACAAAATCTAACGTACAAGCGACGTCACACGCCAGTTGTGCGTAGTGCTAATGTATGAAGTGCAAAAGAATATCGCATTTATCTGGGTTTACGTTGCGTTTATACGTGTATAGTTCATAATGGAAAAAAAGAAAGTAATTTGAAATTTAATGAGGAATTCCGATTGATTTATATAGACTTAATATGAAAATTAAAACTTTAAAAAATTTACACTGATGGTGTACAGATGCTTGTTGGGGAGGTAGTGGCCCATTATTTTTGCTATCCGTCGTGGCATACAATATAATCCATCTTTGGTTGTGTAGTTCCGCGGATTTCTCACATCTCCATGTGCGGAACTGTGAGAAAGGGATCGGTAGTAGTTGTAGCAGGCCAGCAACGGTCATACCAGAGCCCATCCTTGCAAGATCGTCTGCTAAATCATTGCCGTAGGACCCACTGTGCTCTTATATCCACTGTAGCGTTACTACATTATGGGTATATATATATATACATATAGTAGAAACGAGATGAGGAATGGAATGGAAAGGGACTCTCTTGTCCGTACTTAGCCTCCTTTTGGGCCATTGTGTGTGCAGAGTACTGGCTAGAGTAGCCAGCCTAGCTCCGCCCAGAAGCGCAGAAGTTTTCCGGGGGGCTTTACAGGCTTCGCGGAGCGACCTCACTGTACCGAGGATTTGTGATCGTTGATAGGCTACTGACTCGCATTCCAGTATTACGTGGGCCCATTTCCTCGGCAACAAAACATCCCCTGCAAAGGGGACTGTCCGTTCCGATAGTGTATAGGTACTTGTGGAGGGGGCAGTGGCCCGTTATTCTCTCCGTTATTGTTCTTAGACTTGTTCTGTCTACTTTTAGGAAACATGCAAAATCATTGCCATAGTACCCACTGTGCCCTTTTTTTTTTACGTGCGCAAAATCCCCACGGATACCTCCCCACCGGAGCCGGTGGAAGAGGTTATGTCGGACTCGAACCGACTAAAACGCACGCCGCCTGTGGGTCGATTTGGTTGCCGAAGGTGAACCCACTGTGCCCTTATATCCACTGTAGCCTTACTACATTATGGGTGGATCTATCGCCTAGTCTCTCAAGTGTTTTTAGTAGAAACGAGGTGTGGCTGATAGGTCCGAAAGATTTGGCCTGGGTGCAGTCACTTTTACCTGGTTTGGGGATAAATATTATTTAAACCACCCTCCATTTCAAGGGTATGTAGCAGTGTGCGAGACAGCCTTGTAGTAGTATAACTAAGTAGTCTGCGATGATAGGGCTGCTCCATTTTAGGAGTCCTGGAAATATGCCATCCAGGTATGCTGCCTTGAAAGGTAGGAAGGTATTTATTGCACATAGCACTATTTCCTTGTTTATAGTTTCCCGAGCAACCTCCCAGTCTTGGATGCTGGTTGATTGCTTGTTTGTATCTACCTAGTTTAATCATGTGCTAGCTTGCAACCAGGGATATGGGTGGTCAATGGAATTTCACTTGTCTCAGCGTCATTTGTTGTATAGGTGTTATCTGCTTAGTTGAGACATAATTCCGGTCTGTGGAGAGGCAGGCTTTAACTCTGGATGCCTGGTTACGGTTTTCTATGTTTGTGCAGAAGTGTCTCCAGCTCTTTAAGCTTTTCTGATGGCATTCTTTTTTATATTGTTTCCTCATACCTTGGTATCTTTCCCAGTCAGTTGGATCTCCGGTATTTACAGCCCTGTTGCTTTCCCAGCTTGCGTCTTAATTTCTCAAAGGATGAATACCAGTGTCCCCCTTCCCAGGCCAGGGTGTGGTGAGGGGGTAAGATTGCTTGTAGCTTGAGATAAGTATTGAGGTAATTTTGTAATGGTCTAGGTGTGTGATTAGAATTAGTACGCTTCAAATTTCTTTCTTTCTAGCCTTCCTAAATCTAACTTGTCTACCTACAGAGCTTGGAAATCACCACTATGGCACCACTTTATTTCTTCATCCACCCACTATGCTAAAGAAGATAATGGAATATTCATATTTGAACTATATAATTTACTTTTCTCATTTTATTGGAATTTGTGCTGCATTTTAATTGGTTGTTGTGCTAATTCTGGTGTACAAGTAGTTTATTTAAGTAAATCCTAGCTACATTGCTACACATGACATTATCACCTAATATTGTTAATAATGATGTAGTGAGCTTGTTTAACAAGATCCTAAGTAATAAGAATTACATGTGGTACCTGTGGTATGACTATATAGACTTCCTCTTTGATTTCCAATAAAAATAAGGGTCAATTTTCTTTATTCTACTTATTAAACACCCTTTAGACTTTGGTTTTTGTCAAGTCTATTAATATTAAGACTTTGGTAATGTTGTCATTATTCTGTATTCCTGATCTTTATTCTCTGAATATTAAATTACAGTAAACTGAACTTCCATTGAAAAGGCTGGTCAAGTAATGGAATAAATTTACATAAGTCTGCATTTAAGTTTAAGTAAATTGATGAAAATAGTTCCTCCTCTACAAACTATGTTCTTTCATGTTACGATACACTCATATTCGTCACACATAATAACGTACTCACATTCTCCATGTAAATAGACTGGCACACGTGTAAAAATACAATATCACATGCCACATTCGCTGAAATAGAAATGTCATAAATGATAATAAACTTACCTAATTCAGCATAAGACAGAGCACCAAGTGTGGCGAGTACACCGCAGGCTGCCCATACTGTGAGAGCCCCATATACCGAGCCAGTCTTTAGTAAGACCTCTTGAGGCGATATAAAAATACCACTTCCAAAAATTATACCGAGAATAATAGCTACCCCTTCGAGCAGACCAAGCTGCTTTTTCATTTTTACTTTGTCGTCACTCATTTTTGTAATTGTATGCTATGCCGTGCACTACTTTTAATTCAAGACGAGCAAATGTGGGCAAGTTAACCAGTGAACCGACACTTTTTCTAAAAAAATAACCCATTCACATTTCTAAAGAGAGATTAATTTTTTAGTCACACTTCATGCACGTAATAACTTAAAGAATATAGATAAAGTCTAAATTCGAGGAGGAAAATTGCACCAAATTATTATACAGCACGCGATATACGATTTTTCGCGCTACCTACGCATTCGTTCGATTCGACTGTCCCGCTCGCTATTCTATTTTTACTATTTTTGAATTATTTTATTTAAGCTGTGTCTGACTTCCGATTGTGCCACAGACTAAGTAGAGATAGAGATGTGACGAAATATTCGATTATGAAAAAATTTACGTCATCTGAATTATATAGTCTGGCTATACTCTTTAGTCTACCTACCGAAAGATGGTTAAAAAAGCAGCGGCAAATTTGAAAAGTCAACAGATTTCTACACCGTTAATATGGTTGATACTAGGATTTATTTTTATTACGTAGGTATACATAAAAACAGTCTACTAATGATGTTTGTTTATTATAGTTACTTTTTATATAAAGTCCTTAAATTTAAAAAAGCTTCGATTAAGATATAGAAAAAATTTATTCGATTCAGGTGGTATTTTTAATCAATTTGAATAGTTGGGATATTAAAAAAAAACTTCACTGGAAGCTAAATTTTTTAAACGCTATTCTCCAAAGAGAATACAATATGCTACTCTCTTAAGCGCCCCGTTAACGATCAAAATGTTTGACAAATTTTACGTGTTTGTCAAATTATTTGATAGTGTTCAGCTATGTTTGAAGTGTTTGTCAAACAATCTACGTGTTTGACGTGTTTGACAAAAATTTTGATTGAATACCCGTTTGACAAACAAGTTTGAACGTGTACAGGGCCCCGTTAACGATCAAATTTGTTTGACAAATTTGTTTGTCAAATTTTACGTTTTCATCAAACAATAGCTTAAACGTTCAAACCAAAGATCAAACAAATTTGACGTAGGTACATTCGTACATTTGACTGTCTCCTTTTGTAACATAACGTTGTATTGTTCTTTTTCAGTGAGTACACTATTCTCCGCACTCTCATCATTGACCGTGACATCCAAAGAGTATATAAGAGGGAAGAGAAGGCACTACGAACGATAGAGTTCAGCTGACTGGAAATAACCGTTCATTCGTTCACCTGATTACAATCCGCCGGGTAGAGACGTACCAATGAAATGTTCTACGATAATCGCCTAATCGACTATCGATTATATTGGTTGATTAATCGACTCATACCGATTATTGTTTAATCCCAATCGATTATTCATGCCTTTCAAATAATATGGGAAAGCGAATAAAAATTTCCAAACAAATATTTTTATATTTTATTTGACAAAAAAAAATACAGTATAATTCATTCTGATAATCATGTCATGATCACCTTATGAGACTTTATAGAATACATTTTAATGCACGCAAAACCAACTTAAAACTAGGTGACAATGGATAGTTCATTTATTTGACAGCCTCTGTGGCGTGGCAGTAGTGAACACGACTGCTACGCAGGAGGCGCGGGTTCGATCCCCGCTCAGTGCAAATATTTGTATGTATGAATATGAGTATTTGCATTGGTCTGGGTTATGTATAATATGTATGTATTTACAAAGAAAAAGTATTTAAGTATGTTTATCCGTATTCTAGATACCACACCACAAGCTAGTTAAACTATGCTTACCATGGGTCTAGATAGCGTTGTGTAGAATGTTGTAGAATATTTATTTATTTATTATTTATTTAATAAATTTCAACCTATTCCAATACATGTAGATACAAAAAGTGGTAATGAAAAAATCATAAGTACCTACTTACGTGATAAAGACATTCATTGTCATTTACATGGGTTAAGCCTTACCTATCTCGAATGTTTACTTTTTCGATTTAAATTTATACAACAAAATAAGTACTGATATAAGTTATATTAAGATTTATTTTACAATCACAGCCCAAGTTATCACCAAATCTCCTGATAACTTGAGATGTAATTGTAAGATTTACAATAAGTTATGGTGAAATTAAGATAGTAACATTTTTGAGTGTAAATTACCATTAGTAATATAACATGATATTCTATTATTTATATAAAGTACACGAATTGATTTATTTAGTTTTCAATATAGTGCTTATCAGTCAAAATTATATATATACTTACCTATAAACTTTAACATTAATTGAAGTTATGTGGACATTGATAAATGTAATATTATGATCCTCATTTCATTGACATCTTATATTTACAATTCAATCAAACATAACATAACATAAACTTACGCCTATATCCCCGAAGGGGTAGGCAGAGGTGCTAGCACCCACATTTCTCCAGTTTATGTTTAGGTCCACAATTAAAATTATGTGTAGAATATCCTAGAGGAAAAATTAATTCAAAATTGACATTTGTTAACAATTACTTAATAATACTAATTCAAACTTAATATAGTAGGTATAGTTAGTAAGTAGTTAAATAATAATATAATTTGCGTATCATGTACAAGACTCATATGCCTAATGACAACAAAAAAATTAAAATATTAATAATGTTTCCTACTAATAAATTTCATTTCATTGGTACATGTCTAGGCGATGTAGATACAAATTTAGGGAAATAATAACAGCAGAGCTGTTGGGACTAAAAAGAAAAATGAATAAAGCAGGGAGAAAAATAAATTAAACTAACTATGAAGTAGGTACGGGGTGAAATAGGGTGCATTTTAAAGGTGAAAAATGGTTTTCCACAATTTGTATGGGAACGTTTTTCGTTTTTCAGATTACCTTACAGTTTTGGAGCAAAATTGGCAAATATGATTTTTTGGTTTTGTATTCTCATCTGCTATCAGTATTTATTTATTTACATGCTGTTAGCAATATACACACTAAAACACTATATGCTATCTGTTACAGATTCGATGATTACTTTATATAATAGTAAAGTATTATCTATATTTATATATTACAATGTCAATAGATGCATTAAAATTATAAAGTCAAATAAATTAGAATTCATTTTACAGCTCATCAAATTACATAAAATGATTTAAACATTAGATTATAAATGACATAGATGCCTTCCTACACTTTACACTAATGGCGCTAGGCTTATTATTAAATATGTCTGCATCATTCATTTCCAAAAAGCTATTTAGGTGCTGCACACCTCTAAAAGTAGGACTATTCCATCTTCATTATCTAAACTTTTTCATTACTCAGTTGGAGTTGGAATGACGTTGGAGTCGTCTAACTAAGATGCGGCTGAACTTCGATATTTCCCGCGAAGCGACAGCCATCTGACCTCCATAACCAATTGGCGATATCTATGTTCTGTAGTTAAGTCGGACTTTTGAGGGTTCCAACCAACCGACGTTACGGGTATACCGTGCCATTATTTGCACTCCGGGGGGGGTATCGAGCCCACGCCGCCTGCGTACCGACTGCGTTCACAACCGCCACGCTAAAGAGGCTGTCCGACACGCCCCACAGCTTCTTTTTCAACAAAATTTTGTGTAATTTTACCTCTTCATGTTTCAAACACGATCAAATTTATTTAGTAATAAATATAAATAATAACAAAAAGGATTTATTGTAAATAACGAATCATTTTCATAATATTTAAATGTAACTTTGAAATTTAATATTTTCAGTTTAGTGCTTTTTGCTTTTTCTGAAATATATAATATTTTTCAGAAAACGTATATTTACTAACTTTTTGTTGCTTATTTCACTCAACCAATACCAATTCATACACACATATTTGAGCACAATAAACACTATTTGAACACAATTTGAGCATGAAAATAAGACGAAAATATGAATATATTGATGAAAAAGCAATGTGATTATGTTTGAAACAAGAAGAAACAAAATTTGGTGAAAGTTTACTTTTACAAAATTTTGTGTAAAAAAGAGGTTATGTGACAGATACGAACAAAAAACAATATTTTCCAATTTTTTCGATATATGTAGAGGGTCCCTATTGTTTAGCAAACAACATAATGACAAAACATTTTATAAACAACGTTTGAAAAACTAATCATTTGACAAACTTTCATTTCGAAAACATATTACTTTAAAAATAATCATTTGATCTAATACAGGATATAGTACAGGATATAATATTTCAACTGTACAAATTTTATTTAAAAGAAGTTCATTTGACTAAATCCAGTCAGTAGATAAATGTATTAGTAATTAATTTTATTTCTCATTTTTGACGCTATCTGCACTGCCCTATTCGCATCTTAAACATAGAAAGGTTAAAATTCAATATTGTTTCATTGTCTGGATGTGAGCTTGCGAGTAACCTTCATCCTCAGTAACTTAGAGCAGATATAGCGGGTTTAGGCTCATCAGAAGGCTATCAATGAGTAGTTGTTAAACAGATGCTAATCGTAGCACTAGTTCCGGGGGCAACTCGGACATGAAATATCTCATCCTTGCTTAAATTTGAAAGTTTCAAAAATAAATAAAGCCGGCGGAAAGAATTTAGAAAAAAAAAAATTAAAAAACCCCCGTTACAAAAACTTTCCCCAAAAAGTAAAAAATAAATTGGATATGTTAAGCTTTTAACTCTGATATACCTAGTAATATTTGATTCATACGTTATCATGTCGGGGAGAGCTTGGATCGCTCCGATAACATGATGGAGTGCTTTCCCAGTAAGGGTCCCCCGACATGATAACGCTTGAATCAAATATTACTAGGTATATCAGAGTTAAAAGGTTAACCAACATAATTTATTTTTAACTTTTTAACCCCCGACGCAAAAACGACGGGGTTTATAAGTTTGACGTGTGTGTGTGTATGTGGTGTGTGTCTGTCTGTGGCGTCGTAGCTCTTGAACAGATGAACAGATTTGGATTTAGTTTTTTTTGAAAGGTATATTAGACGGAAGTGTTCTTAGCTATGCTTGAAAAAAAAATCGGTTCAAGATGGCCGCCGCTACAAAACGACGGATTACAGTTTTTATTTCAACTTCCTCAATATGGGTATCAAATGAAAGGACTTGACTAGTAGAATACTTTCATCTTTACTTTCTTTACTTTCAATTATAAAAATTTCAAAACCAAGATGGCTGCCACCACAAAATGGCACATTTTATTTTACAACTCCCTCAATATGGGTATCAAATGAAAGAGCTTGACGAGTAGATCAGTTTAAGAAGTGTTAAATACAAATTAAATTTAAAAACCCCCGTCAGTAAAAATTAAATTAAAAATTTTAAAAGCCCCCCCGTCACAAAAAACAACCCTCAAAAAGTCGAAGATAAATTGTGTTAGTTAGCCCTATAACTTTGATGTACCTAGTAATACATATTTTGATTCAAGCGTTGTCATGTCGGGCGGACCTTGGATCGTTCCGATATGACTGAATGATCTAGCAGCTAGGGTCTATTAAATTGATCTACTAGTCAAACCCTTTCATTTGATACCCATATTGACAGAGATGTGAAAAAATATGAACTCCGTTATTTTCTGGCAGAGGCCATCTTGGACCATTTTTTTTCAAACACCTAACAACACTTCCGTCTAATATACCTTTCATACAAAAAAAAACCCAAATCAAAATCGGTTCATCCTTTCAGGAGCTCCGATGCCACAGACTCGCACACATACACGTCAAACTTATTACACCCCGCCGTTTTTGCGTCGGTGGTTTCAAATTAAAGATCATCGGAATCCTCTGAGCCTTTAACCCGACCCAGTTGGGATCAGTTTTCCATTTTGGGGGCTAACTGCGAAACGGTTAAACTTCGATTACCTCCACAAAAAAAAACAAGCATTAAGATATAAAGTTCGGACAAAAATAAAATAAAGCAAAAAATAGACGTTGGAATCATAATGTAACTATGATAGGTATATTAAAGTTAAAGAACCAAACACAACATTACTTTTTATTTATATTTGGATGGTTTGTTTTGTGTCGGAGTGTTAGTGTTTTTTCTCAAAGAAATCCTAATAAAAACTTTTATATATTATGAAGTTTCACTATACTACCTTAACATAAATATGTAATTTTTATTAATATTGATTTGATAGAGGGAGGCCAGAGATGCCCTCCGAGCAGAGATTAAGCGGGCGAAAGCTGCGGCTTATAAGGAGCTCATGGAGACGCTGGAGCGGGACCCATGGGAGCGCGACTCCGCCACCTCGGTCGCCTGTGGCGCCCAGGGTGGTAGTTGACGACGAAGTCCCCGAGGTCACTTGGGTAGAACTGGAGCTGGCGGTGCGAAGGCTTAGAGACAAGAAGAGCATCGCCCCGGGACCCGACGGCATTCCAGGCCGTGGGTCCTAGCTCTGGGAGAAGACGGTCTCGAACCCCGACTGAGAGGGTTACTCAGCGCATGCATGGAGCGGGGCCAGTTTCCGAAGATGGGGAAACTGATCCTCATCCGAAAGGAGGGTCGCCCGGCAGACGAACCGTCCGGCTACCGGCCCATTGTGTTGCTCGACGAGGTGGGCAAGCTCTTTGAAAGAGTTATTGCGAAGCGCCTCGTCGAGCACATCCCTGGTAGGGGGCCGGACCTGGCGGATGCTAAATACGGCTTCCGCCGGTGGCGGTCCACAGTGGATGTCATCATGCGCGTGAGAACATTGACGGAGGAGGCAGTCACCCGGGGTGAGGTGACGTTGGCGGTGTCCTTGGACATCTCCAACGCGTTCAACATCTTGCCCTGGAGTTGCATCAGGGAGGCACTCGTGTACCACGGTGTGTCTCTCTACCTCCGCCGCATAGTCGTGGCGTAACTGACGGAGAGAGCCGTCATCTACCCAAGTGCGACCAGCGTCGGTCAGCGTGAGATGTCGTGCGGTGTTCCACAGGGATCGGTTCTAGGGCCGCTCCTGTGGAACATCGGATACGACTGGGTGCTTCGCGGTGAGCTCGCGGACGGTGCCGCCGTCACGTGCTATGCGGACGACACGCTAGTGACGGCGAGCGGGGCTACATACCGCGAAGCGACCCTGAGGGCCACGACCGCGGTTGCTCAAGTCGTGGAACGGATCCAGCGGCTGGGCCTTGAGGTGGCTCTGCATAAATCCGAGGCCATGTTCTTTCAGGGACCTCGGGACACGCCACCACCTGGTTCCAGTCTCACAGTGGGAGGCACTCTCATCGGCATCAAGCCCCAGATGAAATATCTGGGGCTCGTGCTCGACGGCCGGTGGGACTTCGGGAAGCACTTCCGAAGTCAGGGCCCCAAATTGGTGGGCACAGCCAACGCTGCCAACCTGCGCTGATCTCTTTTCTGACGAGAAGAGCAGGTAGCAGAGAGCTCAAATAATCTCTTCGTGTTACTTGCGATAGTGCACAAATAAACAGGGGGAACTCATTAATCGCACTTTTTTAAGCACCATAAAAGTATTTGGTGATAATTGACAAAAAAACTATTTTGAAAAACTAAATGTAATGACATCATTAATATTAAAAAAATAAGAAATGTCTGTGAATCAATTATCAATAAATCAAAGATCAAAATTCAACCAAACAATCAATTAAAATTATACTGAAAATATACGAAGAGTGATGATTATGAACACAGATCATTAGAAAAACGAAGATTAGGAATAAACAAGATGCGTGAATTCTGTAAATGTTTGATTCCAACGTCCACTTTTTACCAGTAGGTGATCTTTTTTTATTTTATAACATATTGCTTACAAATTCTTTTGACATGTCTGAGTCTAAGTTGTTTAGGGTTTAAGGTTCTTTTAGCAAGACGTTTGAATGATAATTTTGCAGTCTGCTATTTCTTGAGAATTTTTCCTCGTTGACTTATTATTGACTTAGTGTAGTCTCTCCAACTGAAAATATCAAACCAATATTATTAGTTTTATATTATATATCTAAAAAGCAATGACGCTGTTGATAGCTGTTGCTCACGGTTCCACCTGAGTGGATGTTGGTTATAACAACCAAATACAGACAAGCGTTTTTGACGATTTCTGTCGTTTCTAGTACCCAAACCTTAAATGGTCTTCCCCACATGAAATGGGATCAATTAGCACCAAAAAATATTTTTAGACTTTAGCATTTTTCTTGCCGACTTTGCTTCACCGTAACCGACGGTTTTACCAAAATCTGCCAATGTAGTTCAGAATATGTAAAAAGTTAGGGATTTCCCTTACTGCCCCGTTTCAAGAATACAGCTTGTATAGCTATTTATTTTTATTATAATACTAGCTGACCTGATGAACATCATACCGCCATTTTTTTGCCAAACCCATCCAAGTACAAATCCCGTTCGCGCTACACTTCTCTTTTTTATTTTTACTTATATTATGCAAACCTTGTCCTGATAATAAAGAACACAGCACACGGCCCACCTGATGAAAAGTAATTACCGTGGCCTATAAATGTGTGCAACACTCGCGCTGCCGCCCCTGTAAGCACAGAGTTTCTGTGCCGTTAGTGTGGAAGACAAGGCAGGGCAAGTCTTTAATCTTCCTACTGACAGCACAAACTCTCCATCGAGCCCTGGCTACCCTACTCACCGCTGGGCACACACCATGAAGTACTCTGTAGAGCGGAGGTACTTCCCCAGTCGGACTGCTCAATTGGACGGAAATATCGCCTACCAAATTTGTTTTAGTTTAATATTTTTAGTAACGATATCCTTTTGATACCTAAATCCCAAAATGTCAAGTGATTTAAAATGACAAATTCCCTTAAATACTGGTCTACGAAATTCGGGGAGCGCATAACGGCATATTGACATACTATATGCCGCGACAGCGAACGTAGTCGCTGTCGCGGCATATAGTATGTCAATATTTTCGGATCAGGACTAGCGTCGATGTGGCTATTTTACAATATAAACTACACACTATGGCCGCGTTTTGACTTTGTACATGTTCCAGTTAATACCTAAAAAACCCGTGGTAAATATCCCGGGGCGCGTTACACTATTAATGTGAAAAACCATGTCAGCCTCAAGGCATTCTTTATACATTCTTAAAGTAAACTATTAATACTTACCAATAGTTTGTATAAATTCGGTGGAAGTTGATGCTTCTGTCTCGCCAAAACCCATTTGAGTTATTGGTGGTAATGCTGGAAAAATTGAAATTACAATTAGTACATATCATATTGGACATAATATACAAGTAACATTATGATTTACAAGTACGTTGTCAGTCACGTAGGAACGTTTAACATTGCTGAAGTAAACAGTTTGCATAATAATAATAATAATAATATATCTCTTTATTGCATGTACACAAAGAAGGGATACAGAAAAAATACAATAGGTACATCTTTGTGGCATTACAAGTGGCGGCCTTATTGCACAAGGCAATCTCTACCAGGCAACCATGGGATGGAGTGAGATAGATAAATAGATAGACATAGTGGGCAGTTTCCGGTGTACATAATGTATATGATTAGGTACTTTATTCCATTATTTACATTCAGATATATTATACAGTTAATGCATACTACTATATATACACATACACATACATACATACACATATATACATATATATATATATATACATACATATACATACATACATGCGCGGACACACATATATATATACACATACACACACACACACATACATACATATATATATATATATATTAGGTAATAGCTATCGTTCCTGTAAGTAATAGGCTGTAACTAGTTTTTTAAAAACGGGCAGAGATTGTGCGCGTCTTATAGTTACGGGTAAGGCATTCCACAATCGGACTGCTTGGACGGTATACGACTTATCCATATAACTCGTGGAGTGCGCTGGCATTTTCAGCCTCAAACTCTCCGACGACCTCAAGACCCTAGAATGCGAATCACCAAGGAATTGGAAGCGTTCTTTCAGATAGATGGGAGTGAGAGGATGAAATAAAACATTATACAGTAGATAAAGATAGTGAGCATTCCGACGAAGGCGTATAGGTAACCACTTGAGCTTTGCACGAAATTCGGAGATATGATCATATTTGCGAAGTCCAAATATAAATCGTATGCAAAGATTTTGAAGTCTCTCAAGTTTATTTAGTTGGTCTTCAGTAAGATCTGGATAACTAGCATCGGCATAATCAAGGATGGGAAAGAGAAGAGTTTGAGCAAGCGCAGTTTTCGTGGCAATAGGTAGAAAATTTTGAAGTCTACGCAGGGACCCCGCAGAGGCAAACATCCTGCGACTAATCTCTTGAAGCTGAGGACTCCAAGACAAAGAGCTGTCCATATATATTCCCAGATTTTTCACTTTATCACTATATGGTAACATAATCCCATCACAGGAGACCTGAGGGAGCAGTGACCAGTCAATTCTCGATATATAACTTGAGCTACCAATAATGATAACCTGGGTCTTAGACGGGTTAATTTTCAGACCGTACGATCTACTCCAGTTACATATATGGACCATATCATTGTTAATGATGCCAATAGCATCTGACAGTTTATCCGGCATAGCTTTCGAGTAAATCTGTAGATCATCTGCGTATAGGTGGTAGGAAGAAGTGAGTTGGTTCGAGATGGAGTTAATGAATACCGCGAAGAGTAGAGGAGACAAAACGCCACCCTGAGGGACGCCAGCAGACGTTAAGCACCAAGAGGACACAGTGTCTTCTATACGAGTACGTTGCCGGCGACCATACAGGTAACTACGAAACCAATCAATCACTGTCGGAGATATGTTAAGGGAGCACAATATCCCGAGCAACACATCGAAGTCAACATTATTAAACGCATTGGTAAAGTCTAACAGTGCTAGGACTGTGAGTTGTCCGTTTTCCATACCTGATCTAATGTCTTCCGTAATATGAACTAGAGTAGTCGTGGTACTGTGACCAGGACGAAATCCGGATTGGGAGGGATTCAAAAGAGAATTTTTGGAGAGGAAACTAATTAATTGAGTATGTATCAGGCGTTCAAGGGCTTTGGAAAGGAAGGAAAGTATAGAGATAGGACGGTATTCAGAAAAGGATGAGGGATTGCTTTTCTTAGGAATTGGAATTATTTGAGCATCTTTCCATGCGGATGGAAATATGCTGCTGGCAGCCGAAAAGTTAAAAATATGAGTAATTATGGGGAGGATTTCGTCAATGATAGGTACGATCATATTACGGCTGACACAGTCTGTTCCGACCGCATTGGAAGTGATCGATCATAAATGCCGTGGCCTCTGCACATTTTTCATTTGAGTTATAAATCCCCGAAAGGGCTGCAGAGGTGTATTATTTTCGGTCCCAAGTAATAGGAAGCGAGCCTGTTGCCGTCAAGCGGACACTTTTTAAGTTTAATATCGGATGGAGAACACTCCTATCCCTTATTTTTTTTATACCACTTAGGTGGTAGACGAGCACACGGCCCACCTGATGGTAAGTGGTTTCTGACGGTCTATGGACGTGTGCAATACCAGACGAGTCACAATCGCGCTGCCGACCCTTTAAGTATAATGTTTCTGTGCCGTCGAGTCAGTGTAAAAGACAAAGTAGTACAAGACTTTGGTCTGCCCACTGACAGCACAAAAACTCTCCAGTGAGCACTGGCTAGATTAAGGTTGGGAGAGTTATTTACATGTTTAAAGGTATATTCCACTAATCTTATGCCGAGGTTATAAGCTGGTATTCTGTAGGGCGGAAGTACTTCTCCAGTCGGACTGCTTAATTGGACGGAAATTCCGTGTCCTGCCTCCTAATGTTCTTTAGTTGCCTTCTAAGAAATTCTCAGGAAGAGATGGAGTGGCCCTATTCTAATTCACCAGAAACACACTCTGCATGGTCCGGGAACCAACAAACTGGGTTATATACTGGGTTACTTTAATTGAAACCCAGTATACAATATTAATTTATTTCTTTGTACTATACTGCTGTTACAAGAGCTTTGACATACCTGCGTTGGCATTTTCTTTCGTCGATGCAAAGGAAACTCAGAAAACAACTCGTCTTGTAAAGGTGGGGGCTCCATATTGAGTGTTGGGATGGCATTATCTAGTAATAATCGTTTCCGAGTTTTTCTAAAACACCATGGCAAAAAGTGGGCTTCACAAATAAAGCGATTATTTTGAATCATTTCAATAGATAGTGGTACAAGCACGACATCTGAAATCAACATAATTTATTGCACATTACAAAAACACTATTTATTATGTAATAACGTCCTCTGGGTAAAAACGTCTGTAAGCGATTATGAATTTATCACTATTTCAAAATTATATTTTAGTCACATATTTGAGTAAGGATGCACAATGTCTTCACCTCTGGTAGTATGGGGTGATCCGAAATAATAGTTAGATTATAAGGTGACTGTTTTAAAATACATGTGTGTATGTGTGTGTGTGTGTGTGTGTGTGTCAGTCTGTGTGTGTGCGTCTATGTGTGTGTGACTGTGTGTGTCTGCGCGTGTTTGTATGTGTCTGTGTGTGCGTTTGTGTGTGTGTGTGTGTGTGTGTGCGTGTCTGTGTGTGTACGTGTCTGTGTATGTGTGTGTTGTCTGTCAGTGTGTGTCTGTGGGAGTGTAAGTGTGTCTGTGTGTGTGTCGGCGTTTGTGCGTGTCTGTGCGCGTGTCTGTGCGGCGCGTGTGTGCGTGTCTGTGCGGCGCGTGTGCGCGTGTCTGTGCGGTGCAAGTGCGCGTGTGTGCGTGTGTATGTGCGATGGGTGTGCGCGTGCGGGTGCGTATGCACGTGTGGATATGTGCGTGTATGCGTATGTATGTTCGTGTGTGCATGCTAATTTACTTAGCAAAAAATAACCTTTACGATGAAGCCTTCCAATCTGTATCATAAAACTACAGACCGTTTTTTTTCTAATGTTCTGCTTTCATTTTCCTGTTCAACTTCACGTTCAATTATTAAAAATGTATGAATGCATAATATTTTGTATCACAACATATTCTATCTTGCTTTTTCACTAACAAAAATACAATTTCAAAACATACATTATTATTATGCATTAACATGATAATGTATAACTGATTTATGGATAAATTACGATACCTAAGTTATTTTTTCTAAGCATTTCAATTTATGTAAATCCAAATGATTACGCTCATAGAAGGATGTAGTTGTCACTTGGTTATCAAATGGAGAATCTAGTATCCAAACTATGTTGACACAATCGAGTATGGAGTATAATTAACTAAATAAATAGTAATTATTTTTATATGTAGGTATTTGTAATTATTTTTTATATTTTGACTTTTGACTTCATGGTCTTATGGCACTTTTGACCGTAACTTTTTCTTAAATATTTTTTTTAACCGGGATATTCATCCATTTACCAGAGCAATACAATGATTTGAAAGATTTCACTCAAAGATCTTAATTACCAACTCATAAATATTCAATAAAACACTAGTCGTCTATTTGTTTGATAGTACCTACCTCGATTGATACAATGTGTGATCAAGAATTTATTATTAATTTGCAAGATTGCAATAAGAATGATCATTCGGAGTAGGAGGATAGTGATATCATGATACCTAAACAGGTTGAGTTAGTAATACATGTATAAATATTTATGGTTTTATTATTTTCAAAACTGTATGTAGCTAATAATCCATAAATAGATTGATTTAATCAATAGTGTCCCATCACTTGTTCTTACTCGGTAACAACTGTCACACGAATCATCCTATAATGAGCAGGCTATAGGTATATTAAAATTAAAGGGCTAACAAAAACAATTTATTTACAACTCAATTTTTTTAACAATAATTGATTCTTATTTCATAATTTGTTACATGTAGGTATGTTCAGAACCTGCTTTACTTTATAATTATGTTTTGATTTTATAAATCTTTTGCCAAATATATCAATAATTGCCACAGATCATGATACTGCAAGGCCCAACATTAGGTTACTTGTGATAATGCTTGGCAATGTCACTTTTGTGTACATTTTTAATCAATTTTATGAGTCAATCATCAAAACCAAACTATTTATATTAAATATAGACTTCGTTTATTTGATAGTTTAAAGTAAACCTAAAATCCTGTTTTGTATTGTAAAGGGGCTACATTTTGGTAAGAGATCGACTATTTTGGGGACAATTCCTATTATTCTAAGGAATTTAATCATTTTACATATGTAATTGAATAGGTACAGCTTAATTCTACTACATATAGGTACATTATAGATAAATGAAGTTTGTTTGAAGCGTTTTTTTAACGGTACACTCAATTATATGCGCTGTATACAATAGAGCTGATGAATATAATAAAACGTGTAAACATCGGTTACCAATACAAACCTGTTAAAGCAGATCACAGGTAGGACACAAATTAACACTTATATCTCACTAAATAAACAGCAACTACTGCACTATCCAGCACTACGGAGGAGCAGTTACTCAATTCATCGTAAGTAGTAGACGAAACGTACAAATGGATGTTAAAATCAGAATATTTTCACCAGCAGAAAAGTTACCAAATGCAAAGTACTTGACAGCACAGCCATATTGTTTTGTTTGACAATATTGACATTGCTTTGCAAACTCGCCAGATGATTCTGATTGGCTAATTTGCTGGAGGAAATTGTTGTAACCAATCAAAATCGGAATTCGGCGGATTGTAATAAATGAACCAATCAGTATAAATGTAAAATATGTCTGTAAGCAAAATAGTGTAGTGAAAATGTAAAACTATCTCACTATTAACACTTAGTATGCCAATGCAACCAACTTTCCGAAAAAGTGTTTCTGACATGCGATTTCTTATGTTGGTATACCGGTAGCGTAGTTGAAATGACACTATTGACAGAAAATCTGTTTGTAGGGAAGTGACCAGGGCCTGGTGACATCCTCCATGATGTCAACACAAAAACCACAGAATAAATGAAATTTTGTTTGACAAATACCACCGTACACGTTCAAACTTGTTTGTCAAACGGGTATTCAATCAAAATTTTTGTCAAACACGTCAAACACGTAGATTGTTTGACAAACACTTCAAACATAGCTGAACACTATCAAATAATTTGACAAACACGTAAAATTTGTCAAACATTTTGATCGTTAACGGGCCGCTTAAAAGGCGGTATTTGTCAAACAAAATTTCATTTGTTCTGTGGTTTTTGTGTTGACATCATGGAGGACGTCACGGCCAATGATGGCAGTGCGGAGAAAAGTATACTCATGGAAAAATAACAATACAACGTTATGTTACAAAAGGAGACAGCCGAATGTACGTCACATTTGTTTGATCTGTGGTTTGATCGTTTAAGCTATTGTTTGATGAAAACGTAAAATTTGACAAACAAATTTGTCAAACAAATTTGATCGTTAACGGGGCCCTTTATAAACACGTATGTCAAGTGCCAGCCAGTGTCATATTTGTATCTATTAAAGTTAGCATAGTTTTGTATAATTTTTTTTCTGTATATTTTAATAGTATACCTAATGTTAAACTATCTATTATATTGTGAATATGAAGAGACAACATACATTTCTAAAAATATTGTATCTAAATAAAAGAATTGGTTTGTTTGTACACAAGACAAACTTTGTCATTATCTGGAGATGCAAGAATTCCTAGGTGGCCGGTATCCTCTCATATATTTGACGAGATTTGAGACTAGTATATTGGAAGCCCTAGTTATTTAGTGAGATTCTCTTCAGCATAGCATTCTCAAGCTCATGTTGGAGCGAATCCTTGTTGGGCCAAGATTCTACATTCATAGGTCACGGCGTGATTTTAATAAGGTCAGATTACCATCGTACATCTTAAGCGAAGAGCAACTTACAAATTGAAGGTGGTGCATCGTCTGGTGTCGAGGGGCGGGACTTGAATGAGAATTCGTCTGTATTGAGCATAACCGTGTGATAAAGGAGGAGAAACGCTCACTTATTCCAACTTTGGAATAACAGATACTTTCCTTTGTCTCTAGATCTTTACGACTACGTTGAGAGTCGACATCAAGAGCTTTAGCCGGCTCATTCTTACAAATCGGTGAGCCCACGCTTAAGTTACTTCATTGAACTCTTGTCGTTTTTTTTCACTACTACTACGCCACATAGGCTGATTTATTGTAAATAATAAATAAACAGGTACTTTGATAAAAAAATATGAAATAGTTATCTATAATCTAATAAATATTTCAAATCTCCTCGTTATAGGTTTGGTATACAGTAACAGTAACGGGATTCCAAGATAAATGCCTATATTTTTTATTCTCATACGGAAATTCCTCATTATATTCAAACCGACTAAATTGTGCTTTCGTACAAGGCGACTAAGGGATAGGGCTGTTTAACATTAGACAGATACATACAGCCTAGACTCAGCCTCCGATGCATGGCTTGAGTCAACAATAGTGCCCAGAAGACTGCAATAGGCTCACCCCCTATTACGGGGGACCCAATTTAATGATTGGTGAAATGTGGGTTTTAATTCACCTCTACCTAACCTTCCGGAGATAAAGGTGTGATTATAGGTGTGGACTCGATGGTGGTGGACTCGTGTGGACCGCGGATAAAGGTGTGCAATTTACATACATATGTATGTAAATTGCACACCTTTACAATTCTCAATTACTGGGTTGTAAATTTCCCTTTTTTTTGTACGCAATATCTCCACGGATACCCAACCACCGGAACCAGTGGGGGAGCTTATGTCGGACTTGAACCGACTAAAACGCACGCCAATTGTGTGGACCACAGGTTGCAGGAGGTGAGATTATCTGAGACATATCCTTCGTAATCCGACTTCGTCCCCTCACATACGAAGGCGCGCATCCCACGTAGGTCATTTTGCGACCTCCGACGCCTTAGTCACCTTAGCTCACCGTTATCGCGGTTTGTGAGTCCTCTTCACGAGGTAATGCGTGGGCAGCCAGTGTCTCCTTCTGCGAGCAAGTAATCTCGCTCGCAGTAGGAGAGAGGCACCGGCAGCTCCCGAATCCGCGCAGCGAACCATCGCCGCGATCAAGGTGGTAAGCGTGAGAACTCTCACTCCTAGGGCCGCCACCAGCTCTCGTCTTGGCGTCTCCTACGCCGGGCACTCGGTGAGCGTGTGCAGCCCCGAGTCCCCACTCGGGTCGCAGTGATGGCATTCGGACGTTGGCTCTTGCCCGATCCGATGCAGATACCGCCCGAATCACCCATGCACGGTAATAATCGGCGTCAGCCGGAACAAGAGGCTGCCATGTGGCCTCTCTAACCATTCCCCCATGATGAGTCTTACCGCCGCTATTAACGCGTGCCCTGCTCGTGGTTACTCAAGTCGCAACTCCTACTCCGCCACCATGCCCTGTTGAGTTGAGATCTCACGGCTCGAAGGGTTGTAAGTATTCTTCTAATAAGGCATTTGCTTAGCACCCTGGCTGTCAGAGTCTACTTCTGGACATAGGCCTCTCACAATGTTGGAAGACTTTAGCCTACTGTTTCCACGGGTCGGCACAGGGCATTATTTCGAGATTTCCTTCTGTTGCAGTGACATCCTCAGCCTATTATTCCGTTAGTGACTCTTATGACACCCTTCAGATGAGATGAGGTGTATTCTTTCTCCATCACCACTCCATAATCACCTCAGCTGAACCTGGGCCAATTACGCTTTTGAAATTGAGGTCACTTCAAAAGTTATCTCGAAATGAGGGACGGGGGCGTTGTGCAGGCCGTCCTCTGTGGCTGTACCGGTCTTATCAAATTAGAAAACTCTTGTGGCGTACAATAAAATGGTGACTGGTCTAATATTTCGTCTAAAAAGTAAAGGTACACATATGTTATATTATATTATTAACGTTATAATACCGTTATATTTACATTATAACCGTTATATTTTTAACCACCTATAAATCTTTGTTTACAATATTTAATTAAAATGAAGCAAAGTTTAGTTAGTAGTTCCTTTTTTATTATAGCCAGTGAAGACATTAAAATAATTTTGGTGTAATTTCGGGATCTGGATCTGGATAATACTGGAGAAGATCAGCTACAGGAGACTCTTGATCTTCATAAAAATCACATGCCAATAGATATTCTCGCTTTGAGTAGTCGTCTCCCTTACAGAACATTTCACCTGTAGGTGTTTAAAGAATTTATAAATAAAAAAATGAATGTAGATATACCATTAAAATCAAAAGTACCTATCTAACATCAAGCTACAGTACCTTCTATATCCATAATATGGACAGCACTTTTAGCTTCAAGAGCTCCCACGCAATAATGTTCTTCTGTTAAATCAGGATGCCAATACATTATAGCATCTCTGCAAGAAGTACCAGCAATAGGTAATAATATCCTATCCTGATAAAATTAGATAATAATGTTTAGTACAAATAGATATCAGAAAAAGTTGAATGCAAACAAAAACAATGAAGAACTTTACCTTGCATATAATTTTGTTATTCACTATGGGTTCTTTAACTTCACCAGTACAAAAGAACTTACGCTTTTTCCGCATGATTAATGTGCTAACTTCTAGCACTGTTTTTATACTATTACCTAAAATCAAAATTATGAATAACATGCATATACATACAAATAATTTATGCCTCTGTCATTATCAGGTTTTATACCTTTTTCTCCGTTTATTGCTTCCAGTTCTCTCATGCCCCGAGCTTGTGTTTCTCTACTATTCGATTGTTTCATATAATTAGCTAGTCTTGTCATAGCTTCCACAAATTCATCGATTGGCCCTAGTGATGGTATTAAATGAATTGGTGTTAAATAAAAATAAACTTTTATTTTTTATTTTATATTTCCTATTTTATTACTTACCTGTTCCGAAACTTGACCCATCTAAATAGTTTAGAAATTGATAAAATCTTAATGCTTCATCAGATTCGATTTCATCCATTACCGGTCTCTGCAAAGGTATAGGTAACCTATTAAGTTCATGTTTCAATCAAAATCATTTAACGTAAATATCTTTACCAACAAATTTTCCACTCCATGCTCCAACATCTGAATACAATGAATTCACTCTGCTTGGCATCCAATCCATAGAAGACCGGGCAACCAGCACTGGATGCTGTTAATAGAAAAAATAAAAATAATTTTATTGACTGATAATTCCACCAGGTTTAACATAATGAAACCACTACTTTATTTTCCTTACCAATGATGCCAACTTAGAATTGACATCTTTACATAGCCAAAAAATACTAAATGAAAATGCCCAAGCCACCTTCATGGTACGATTTTGAGAAGTAGTATATAAACTTTGTGAATAAACAAACTGTAATATCTTAACTTGTTAAAATAACCATTCGTTATTTACTTTATTGGCAATTGAAATGCCTAACAAGCAATTAAAAATAGAAACTACGTACATATCTAAATGTTCTAACAGTTTGAATTGTATACACCAGATATGATAAAGGTCATTCACAACCTTTTGACACATAAAATAGTAGGATTTTTCATAACATGTTCATAACCATATAGGTACTTCTTTAAGCCTCGTATTATTTTATTAGAAGATCATTTGACTTAAAAAAAGGGCACCAAATTAAAAAAAAACAACAGGTAGCAACACTGATTATACATTGACAAAATAAGTTGATACCTTTTTTTTTATTTGGTTTGCATGAAATTCAGTCCACCTGATGGGAAGTGGTTACCGTGGCCTATGGACGTATGAATGAAGTTTCTTTCATACCGCACAGTGCGTACCATCTCAGGTCGCAATGTGTGAGGATGAACTACCTGCCTATGGCGAGATGCCCACAGCTACATTCTATCACCGCACCGGTGATAGAATGTAGCTGTGGGCATCATATCAAACAATTCATCGGAGCACAAACCATTGTATAGGCGGTAGAATACACACACAGAGTCAAAGTCCCTCCTAAGGCTAAGAGGTTCAGCAAAAAGGTGACAGTAGTACTCCATGTGGGACAGGACCTGTGCCTTGTATAGGAGGAGTTGCTGCCCCACATTGAAGTACTGCTTCGCCCTGTTGAGCACTCCAAGTTTCCTTAATACCAACCTAACCTTGTCCTCCAAATGAGTCCAAATGAGTCAAGATATCGACACCAAGGATCCCGATACTCGAGGAGATGGTAAGCGGTGTGCCCAGGAATTGCGGCGCTACAATGGGGTTTTCTTAGCGGTGAATACACATACTTGTCTTAGTGCGGTTGAATTGGACTAGGTTTAGTCGTCCCCAATCGGATACTCCAGAGAGAGTAGTCTCGATTACAGACATAAGTTGTTCGCAACTCTTCTCCACCTCGGACTGAGGTATATTTGCACGACCCTTGTAACACGTGTCCCCGGTACTATCATCCACGATTAATGAATGGAGCCATCAGACAACATGTCATTGATATGCATCAGAAACAGGGTCGGAGATAACGCGGAGCCTTGTGGGACACCAGCGTTCATGTTGGCTTGGATGCTTCTGTAGGACAAAAAGCTGGAGATCCATTCGCACAGTCCCTCATGGAGTCCATAATACGGCAACTTCGTAAGAAGACCTTTGTGCCAGACCCGGTCGAAGGCTTTCTCTATATCGAGGCTGACCGCTTATGCCTCACCCCAACTCTCGATGGCTTGCGCACATCATCGAAGGGGCACATCGAGCAGGAAAGCAAATGCGATATGGACGGGTTGGTCTCCCGCAGTCGCAGGACTCTTGCGACCGGAACTTGAGTCCGCTGGTGGTTTAAAGACTTCCAAGCAGGCCACTGGAGATGGAATCCTGGTGGCAGGTCTACGCTAGGTCAGATGAAACCTACTGGAGCTGGATACTTGTCTGCCCACCTTTGGTCTCTCGTTCACTGTGGGGGACTCTCTGTAGCCAGAGTGGTTCTCATGAAGCTCCGGCGGTTTTATAAGCGGATATGGGCATTCCGTGGCTGTACAGCGGGTGTCTTTTGCTTGGTTTTTGCTTCTTCACTGCACAAGCTATGTCTCGTCGAACGTCTTGTGGAGCTATGACTGCCAGAGGGTACTGCATGTTCGCGGAGTTGGTTTGTTTTGGTTGGTGGTTTTACTTATTACGTTTCATTTAATGCCACATCGACGTCCTTGGCGTCGGTGGAACGATGCCACACTGGACATGCGTACTATCCCACGGAGAAGTAGAGCGACAGCCCGATTGAACGGAGAACATGAGAAGTTGCTCCCCGGATTGACAAAACGAGACGCCTTAGCAGATTATTTCTGATCCCCACCTTTTGCTTGGTGCTATAGCAATGACGTCGAAAAGTCAGCGACCTGTCTAGGGTCACACGGAGGAACGCACGGGTTTGAACAATGGTGACGCCTTACATAAAATTAAAGAAAAATAAAACATATTTTATGCAGTATAACACTTGCAGACTTGTGTTACCGAAAAAACTGACGTGTTTGTACTCTACAATACAAACAATTTTTATTAGAAATGTATTAGTAACAAATCAGATCTTTTAAAGTTTACCTACATAAACATCAGATTCAATACCCAAGGGCCAATTACTATTAAATATTGGATAATTATTGTAAATAAATATTTTATTAGTCATACAATTCGGCCAATATCAAAAATAAATCAATTCACTTTAAGAATTATCAACAAAAATAACATTATATGAGTATCAAGAAGACTATATGACTATATGTTGACAGGAAAAAGTCTGTTGCCATAAGAAGTAAAAAATTCTTTATCTTTCGTTGGACAGAGTCTAACAGATCACAGGTGCAGCCTTCATCTAATAATAAAGAAAGGTATACGGTAATACCAACTTTAATAATTAACAAAGATTACAAGTGACATAGTCATGTTGTGGCTAAGCTCCGTAAATAAAGATGAAAAAACGAAGATTACAACATAATGAGAGGCAGATGCTGATGATAACTTATGATGACTAATTGTCTACCATGTTCTGTTTCACTACCACAAAAATAAAAACGTCCCTATTTTATATTCTTGTAAATATTAGTTTATATCTTATTATATTATTATACTCTTTGCCATTTGAAAATAATAAATCTAACACCATCTTTTAGTTACTAAGTAATGTATAGCCAAACTAACAAAATCAAAAACTGAAAAAACCCCCGCGCTTCTGTAATAAAATAGTTTGCATTTTGCAGTGACAACTATAGTTCCCCAATTTAACCATTTTACGGAACCTTTGGTACATCTTTAAATTAAACATAAATATAAAGAAAATTCAAAGAAATAGTAATAACAATATTTATTTTTTTCTCCTTTTTGGCAAGTAATAGATATATGCCAATGTCAAGTAATATAGTAGTAGCAATAAAAGTAGGTATATATATAAATAAATGTCTTTAGGATTAATAAAGGCGAGACGCCAAAGTCAAGTTTTTCAAGTTACAGTCCTCAGTAAAGTTGTAGAGACTTTACTAGAGGCTCCCTAGGGAGGTTTGGAACCAACACGAAAAGTCACAATTCACTGTAATTTGCCACTCTCCACACTTGTGTGCGTTGTCAAAGATATTATATCTAAAAATCCACCATTTTTATACATAAAATCTCGAAATCACATCAATTTTGGATAGTAAAAAAATAACGAGATGCGCCATTCTTCATGTTGGCGCCAAAACTCAACAATAAAATTAAAACCAATCTCAATCAGTTGCCAATCAGTCTGACATGTTCACGGACATCTCACATTATTAGATTATTATTGTCTATGCAATAAATATAATCTACCTGAGTGAACTGAGTGAAAAATCGAATCGTTCGTATCATTCATTCAAATCCTAGAATTGGCGCCAAATTACCAAGTCAAGTCACTTTTCGGTCGTTGTTTGGTTTCGTTGTATTGTAATTTGTTAACCAAATGCCAGATTGTATTGAATTTTTATGTGTGATAAATTATTCTCATTAAAATGCATGTACGAATTCGTATTTTTGGTAAACCAGACGCTATTGTAGTCGTCGAATCGAAGCTGACAAAAATAGATCAGTTTCGTCGAATTATAAACGAAAAGTTCAGTGTTCAACCAAAGCTACAACGATTATTTTACGGTGGTAAACTGGTAAGTATGTATTCTTAGTTCTGTGAATCATCCTATAGTTAATTATGGTACATTAAAATTATCAATTATCAATTTTATTTCGTTTAACGTATCATTAGCTGTTTGTTTTCTTTGAATGAATAGGTCTTCGATCTCACGTAACTTGCTGCTACTAAAGTTAAAAATTATATTCCAGTATTTTTTGGAACTATGTTAGATCGTACTTTCGGTTTAGGTAGGAAAACGGTTGAACTTTCCCATATAAAGTTGTATGTAAAGGTACAACCGTATCTTCTTTGTCGACTGTACAATACTTTACCTGTACTGTACCTTAGAATTTTGGCATGAAAGACACTAAAGTTCATGTCTATAATTCATTTCCTTAGATATTATGATATATCTTATGAATTCTACGTCCAATGTATCTCATATCTATAATTTATGGATAATACTGTCAGAATCTTATCTTACAAACAACCACATCAGTGGTAATCTCGGTAGTCATTGCGCCAAAAGAGGAATATTATTACTTTCTTAGTTTTTTCACATATAACCCTGTTCAGTTTACCCAGTATTTTGCTGAGCAATTCACAATATTATTAAGATGTTAATAATAGCAGTAGGTAACATTAATATTATCATATATAATAATGTGCTGTAGTTCACTATGATAGAGGCAAAGGGGTTTTAAATATTGTATGAGCATGATTTACTGACCTAAATGTGAATTTTTGATTGGAATTAAGTTACTTTTACATAATGATGGCAAGCAGTACTTACACCACTTGCTACAAATAAATTATAGGATTATGACTATTGGGGTAGGTGAGGTTCAATTTGTTATGTGGAATTCTCATATAATAACAAAAATATATCTTTTATATGGTTTACCGGCAATTGTAATACAAACTGTCATCAAAAAAATGAATACAACAATGACCTTATGTAACTGGACTGAAAAAAATTCTGTGAGTAAAAACAGCCTTTTTAATAACCTGGGTTATGTACATTCTCTTGAATATAATTTTTTGTTGGTGTGTCACAGTAAAAGTGACACATTTAGATGCTAATTTTTTTGCTATAACAGACTTGGCCATATTTAGAATCTGCTATATTTTTGACCACAATTGGTTCACTAGAAGAACTAGAATCCTGTATGTTGATTGATTTTATTGTCACTTAAAACCTATCAGGTAGCAGGTAGTAAATAATACTCTCCAGTCTAGTGGTTTCTGACCGGCCCTTTAATCTAATCATCGCTCAGGTCAACCAACCCTAAAAGATAGCTGAATCTTCCTAAGTATTGGAAAATTCTATCCACTATTCTTAGTATAATAGTATTAATAGTACTAACCAACATGTATTAAAGTTGTAACATGTACCTTACAGCTTGAAAATGGTTATACATTCCATGACTATAACATCAAGCTCAATGATGTTATTCAACTTATGGTCAAGACACAACCTGATGACAGTTGTAAGAAAAGTACAAAAAGTGAAAGCAATGGGACAATAGTTGATGATAAAGAAAAAGATTACAAAGGTATGTGTGTTTTCTATTATTACTGTGTAAATTTGTTTATACCTTACTTAAAACTCAGGATGCATGACGTTAAAAGAGCCAAAAATAGAGGTGATCATTGCCAAAAATCGGTCTAGCCTATTTAGACATTGGGCAAGTCAAACAAATATACTTATCACTATAATTATTTTTCTACCCACAGATGCAGAAAGCAACCTATATGCCATTGGTGACTTAATAGACATAAGAGACAGAGAACAAGGGTCATGGCATGAAGGGAAAATCACTAGAATAGTCCACAATCCAGACATTCCACATATACCTGATTTAAATAGCACATTGAAAATAGACTTAGAAGTAATTACAGTAGATAACAGTCATCATAATCAAAGTTCCGACAAGGAAAATGATGTTGAAAACAAACCGCCCACTGAAACGAGTGGAGACACCTCACCGAAAACACGAAATAAAGGCATAACAAAATATTTCTCACCATCTCCCAAACCAGTGCGGAAGAAATTGAATATTGAGAAAAAGACAGAAGATAACAAACCTGTAATGGATGCTAATTTGCTGTTTAAAGTTCAACATGATGCAGAGTAAGCACTTTTTATTAATTTATTAAAAACTCCATGCAAGATTTAATGACAACAGTCATTTTATTATAAGATACCTGCCCCAGTTTCTGCTGTCATTTAGCTGTCCATTCTTTGTCATAAAGTTTATTCAGGTTGAATTATACATTTAAACTTTCCATGGCAAGTTAAGAAGTAATGATGAGAACCTCAAATCTGCCATGTGGTTGAGGAGAAGTTGATGCAAACAGGCAGATGCAGAAAATGACTCGAAGCCAGAGTCATTTACTGCAGAAGTAAGAGTGTTCTTTAATTATACCCTTATCTCTGTTTTAGTGATGAGGACTCTAATATCTATTGCAAATTGCAAGAAATTAGACCCCGGGCGCGGACCGAGATTGACATTAGCAAACTTCAAATTGGACAGAAAGTTATGATAAACCACAACCCTGATGACTTTTTGGAGAAAGGAGATTGGTTTGTAGATTTACAAATTTATGTACCTAAGATGTATGGAATGGAATGGAAAGGGACTCCCTTGTCCGCACTTAGCTTCCTTTTTGGGCCATTGTGCGTGCATAGTACTGGCTACAGTAGCCAGCCTAGCGCCAACCGGCAACTCGGCAACAAAACATCCCCTGCCAAGGGGACTGTCCGTAACACCGATAGTGTATAGGTGCTTGTGGACATAACCACTTTTGACTGCCTGCAGTCGGTGTACCTAAGATGTAATCAAAACCACTGCAGAAATGCATTGTAGCAGATGTTGCATTCTTATATTGTCAGTTGCTAAGCCTGTGCAAAATAGATATTACTTTGTTATGGTTTCTGGCAGAGTACAATTTGGACCTCCTCATCTCATCCCATGCGGTGTCGTACAAAGCGAGTAAGGGATGGGGCAGTTTAACATCAGACAGATATATACAGCCCAGGCTGTGCCTCAGATGCATGGCTCGAGTCAACAATAGTGCCCGGAAAACGGCAATAGGCTCACCCCCTATTATGTGGGTGGCGTGATTATACTGATTATATTATGTATATATGCTTTGAATGACAACTTTATAGTGAAATGTGCTTGGACTAGATATACTAACTATATTTTATAATACCATCTCTTATTGTACCACACCATAAGCAAATGACGTTTCTATGTTTGTAACTACTTTAACTTTTTTAGGTACGATTTCAAGGTCGCGGAAATTAAGAAAATGCGCTCCAATTATGAACTGATAGGGACGCTGTACCTTGGTCCAGATGCTGTACCCCAAAATGATACAAGAATACGATTGCTTGACAAAATATATGCTATCAATGAAGTCATACTTTTAGTGGAAAGAACTGATGAGTATAGAAAGATGATGGTTACTCAACCTGAGAAAAGTAAGTTTCCACAATATTATCAAGATATTGATTCGGTTCAGGCCGGATTCGAATCCGCGATCTTTCCCTTAACTCTGACCACTGAGCCATCGAACCTCACCTGAAGCCCTCCAAATTTTCCTATAACAGTCTTATGGCAACAGTGTGGGAGCCATCTTTTTTTAAAATATAGGACACGTCAATTAGACTTCGCGTCACTAGATGATAAGCTGAAGGCTAAGTCCCAGAAAAGAGGGTCACTATTACATATGAGTACAAATACCATGTGCCAATAGTGACACTCAGTTTGACGGCCTCATCATTATGCTTTTTCACGCTTTTCACATCCATACCTAGAATATTGAAACTGCACTGCAGTGGTAGAGGCGTGCTCTGAAGAATGAGAAAGGGAAGGAAAGAAGATACCTTTGCTGTGACTATCAGAACCAATGAATGATGTTACAATCATTTTTATACATTGATTTTTGATTACTCCGCCTAAACAATTGAATAAAATTTTAAAGCATTTAGTATGGCTAAATGCGGGTTCGAAAAAGTGTTTTTTTATTTGGGTTTGAATCCCATCTGAACCGATTCATTTTTTTCTAGCTTAATCATTCTAAGTATCTTCTTTTTCTATTCTAGTGCTAATCTCAGTTTAGTAGCAAGTTGTTACACATTAAAATGTCAATATTTGCAGGATCCGTGCCACTGAACTGTTTAACTTGCCGAGACGATGAGGATACGCCATGCAAGGATTGTGGCTGTTACTTATGTTCCGGGAAAGAGTTCCCAGAAAGGGTAAGGAGTTTTTTCAAATTTACAAGTAAATTGCTTTTGTATTATGAAATCTCTATTTTCTCTAATGCAGACAGATTGTAAGTTCTCCAAAATAAGAGATGATTGATTATCACTCAATATTTAGTAGGCCAACGCTTGAACCCTCTGGTTGCTAGATTCTGCCCCAGACAGATTTAGCAAAATGAAATTTTCCTACCTTTTGCCTGTTCCTGTGATCCATACTGCACATCATTGACCATAATATCCATTGATTTCAGATAGTACTGTGTGACGAGTGCAACAATGGTTACCACATGATTTGCCTCGAGCCACCACTAACAGAGTTACCAGAGGAGGATTGGTACTGCCCTTCCTGTAAACGGGACCCTAACGATGTAATTGCTCCAGGGGCTGCCAAGCAGACCAAAAAATCATCTAAAACAAGTCGCGATTGGGGCAGAGGCATGGCATGTGTAGGTCAGTATTACTAATAACTCTATTTTAATGTTCAATAGAGTCAGTATAAATTTTTAAGGGGGCCGTGGATGGCTATAATAGTAACTCTTGAAGTAGTCTCTGTCCCGTAATCTTGTGGGCGATTGTTCGTCCAGCTTGACGACTCGACTCTTTGTAGCATAATCCAAATCCAATGATGCAATTTTACTTTCACCAAAATCGTATCTGAGACTCCTTTGAGTAGTTTTCTTTTTTCTGATGTCTACATATCTATCGCGACCTCTTGAATAATTATATCTGTATTTATATAATGTAATGTGATCTAATATTATAAGTACTTTACTGGTTCGAATTGAAAAATATTTTTGTGTTGAATAGTATATGATTTATTGCCGAAATCATCATGCCACTACTCAAGGGAGCGGAGCAGTGATCATAAATTTGAAGAAATCCGGCAGATTTCCAAAGATTATTAGAAAACAAAAAAAACATGGGCTTATAGGGTTGATCTGGGTGATACGAGTTTTCAAAATATGCTATGGGCGATGCTGAGGCGGGTGGGTCGGCTAGTAATACATATTATGAAAATCTTGCTCAATTTTGTATGTCTGTGGTTATAGGTAAAACAAAAACCTGCGCCATGCCACCAAACCATTTCGGTCCGATCCCTGGCATCGAAGTGGGCATGTGCTGGAGATTTAGAATACAGGTAAATATAAACTTGTGTACACAACGTCATCCCATCGTGATCCCACTCCCGGTAAGGGGCCGTTCAAGTATTTCGTAAGTACTTAAAGGGGGAGGGAGGTTTTTGCGTTGCTCATTTTTGATGACATTGTCTATATAATGATTACGTAAGCAGTATTTGTTTACTTTTTCACACATAATATAGCGTGCATTACCCATTCATTACCCTAACAAAACAAACATGAAATGAAATATGCATATAGGTACCAATGTTTACGTAAGAATGGGTACCTCCCCCCATTGGCAAGAGTTATGCTTACTTTTACTGACACGGCGGAGGAGGAGTTAAATAATTATAATAAAACGCTTACGTAATACTTGAACGGTCTCTAATTATATTCATATCCAAGGTTTTTCCTTGGAGCTGAGTGTCCCCATGTCAAGATTTGGCTTTGGGCCATAAAAAATCGTCATTAGGCCACGCCTCTTCATGTCTTCATACATTATAATGTTTGCAGTTGTCAGAAACTGGTGTACACCGGCCACCGGTATCCGGAATACATGGACGCGATGTGGATGGCGCATACAGCATAGTGCTATCAGGTTTGTTTCAAATAAATAAATTGAACTTAAAAAAACCCGGTCAAGTGCGTGTCGGACTCTCACACTGGGGGTTCCGTAACTTAAGTTATATAAACCGTAACATATTTTGAATGCGTTGACTTACAAGATTGATTTTCGCACAGTTTCAAGACATTACAGACCTGAGTATGTGATATGAATTTCAATGTGATACCTCTACGCATTCCTGAGAAAAAGGTCTTGACAGACAGTCAGTCAGACGGACAGACGAACAATGACATGATCCTATAAGGGTTCCGTTTTTTTCCTTTCGAGGTACGGAACCCTAAAAAAGTGGTACTAGAAACCGGCGGGCTTACATGAAAGAATTAATGACAGTAGAGGAAGTTCGTGAAGTATGGGAGTCAGCGTCAAATGGCGGGCTGTTGTCTCTGCCTACCCCAGAGGTAAAAGGCATGAGCGTATGTATGTATGTATGTATGTTAATAACATATCTTTTGAACCTCAACTATATTTATACTATATGTTTATATAATAACTAGCTTTTGCCCGCGACACGAATCTATGTATTATGTCCATACATAATAATAAAAGTAGTAGTAGTAGTAACATAAAATATACATCCATATGTATACAATCACGCGTTTATCCCCGGAGGGCTAAGCAGAGGTGAATTAATACCCACATTTCACCATCATTACAATGATGGTGAAATCAGGCTCACCCCCATTACGTGGCTCTGAATACATTCAGAGCCACGTAATGGGGGTGAGCCTATTGCTGTTTTCCGGGCACTCAGTCAGATATCGCAGAGAAAAGGCAGCTTCTTGTCACTGAGCTTGACGGGATCCTGAATCACATTTCTCAATGGGGCTCTGAGAACCTGGTTGAGTTCAATGCCAAGAAGACGCAGGCATGTGCGTTTACAGCAAAAGTATCTTCTTTCCTTCCCCTCCCCACTCTTCAGAGCACGCCACTGCCACTGCAGGATAATCTCAATATCCTAGGTATGGATGTTCGCTGCAACCTGAATAACAAAAATTACATCGAAAGTATTATCAAAACAGCCTCACGAAAACTCGGAGTCCTGAACAGAGTGAGACGATATTTCACGCCGGAGCAGCGGTGTCTTATATACAAGACACAAATTCGCTCCTGTGTGGAATACTGCTCGCATCTCTGGGATGGTTCAACAAAGTACTTACTAGATGCTCTCGACAGGTTGCAGCGACGTGCGGTCCGCATCATGTGGAATCCCGAGATCACGAACACCCTAGAACCTTTACAGTTGCGTAGAGATGTTGCGTCCATGGCTGTATTTTACCGTCTGTACCATGGGGAGTGTTCTGATGAGCTCTTTCAATTAGTCCCACCCTCCCCTTTCCTACACAGGACAACACGTGCAGGTCTTAGATGTCATCCGCACAAGGTGCAAAACATCCGATCAAGAACCAAGTGGTTCGGAGACTCTTTCCTCTGTCGCACCATTAAGGCCTGGAACTCATTACCAGCTCACGTGTTTCCTTCTTCCTACAGTCCCGGGTCCTTTAAGCGGGGCGTGAAAAAGCATATGATGAGGCCGTCAAGCTGAGTGTCACCATTGTCACACGGTATGTGTGAGTAATGGTGACCCTCTTTTCTGGGACTTTGCCTTCAGCTTACCATCAGGCAAGGCGAAGTCCAATTGACGTGTCCTATATAAAAAAAAAAACTATTGTTGCCCCGAGCCATGCATCTGAGGCTGAGTCTGGGCTGTATACATATATCTGTCTGATTTTAAACAGCCTTATCCCTTAGTCGCCTTGTACGACACCAAATGGGAAGAGATGGGGTGGTCCAAATTTCATATATTCATATTGTGAAGGAAGTTTTGTCGAGTGACTGACTAATACTGATTATTACTTGTTATAGATTTCTGACAAAATTATTTATGATTATCAGATTTTCAATCATACTTAACGATAGACAAAATTTCGTTTAGCTGTCATTTGCGTTTTCTTATTCCAAGTCAGATGCGTTTTTGTTATACCACGTTTTAAGTGAATAACATTTAAAACGTGGTACAACAAAAAAAATTAAGGTTTTATGTCACGTCACACGGACAGGATGAAAACTATCCTATGTGCATTGCCTGACTCTAAGCTACATCTTCATTAATTTTCGGCCAAATCGATACAGACGTTCTTGAGTTAGTAGTAGTAACTAACAAGAAAAAAAACATAGGCCACGGTAACCACTTTCCATCAGGTGGGCCGTGCGCTTGTCTGCCACCTAAGTGGCAAATAAAAGAAAAACCTTTTTTTATAAACATTATAGTAATAAGTAGATAAATTTCACACGATCCCAGACTTGTATTGATAGCAATTTCTTACTTTTGTAAATTTTTAATAACTGACGATTAGAAAGATGACCTTACCGTTTTTCGTGTAGGTGGGTATGAAGATGATGTCGACTACGGCAACGAGTTCACGTACACCGGCAGTGGCGGCAGAGACCTCTCCGGCAACAAGCGAACTGCTGAACAATCCTGTGATCAGACTCTTACCAGAGAAAACAAGTAAGATGTTTTTCTTTTTTTTTATACCACTTAGGTGGCAGACAAGCGCACGGTCCACCTGATGGAAAGTGGTTAGCGTGGCCTATGGACGTGTGTAACACCAGAGAAGCCACACTCGCGCTGCCGACCCTGTAAGCACAGAGTTTCTGTGCCGTTAGTGTAGAGGACAAAGCAGAACAAGCCTTTTAGTCATCCCACTGACAGCACAAATTCTCCAGTGAGCTCTCGCTACCCTACTCACACCGCTGGGAACACAACACGAAGTTATTATAACCGCTGTATTCTGTAGGGCGGAGGTACCTCCCCAGTCGGACTGCTTAATTGGGCGGAAATACCGCCGTGTCCTACCTCCTTTAAAATGTGTTATTGTAGTCACCAGCTTCGTTAGTAGCCTCTCCAGTCACTGAGAGGACTAAGGTGAATAGAGTGAAAGGAGTGCCCGTGTTTCCCAGTGAAGGTACTCTGTAACAAGCACCCAATTTTTTTTGTATAAAACAAACATACTATCTCCTCAGATACTCGACGCGGCATCGACTAAGTTAATAATAAAGTTTACATTTATAGTAAATTAGCATATGAACGATAGACTAATTCTGTTTGTAGGGCTCTAGCTCGCAATTGTGCCGTGAAGACGATCACCGAGGAGGGCGGCGACGCAGGAGACGATTGGAGACACGGCAAGCCAGTTCGCGTTGTTCGATCTTACAAAATGTTGAAGCATTTTCCTAAATACGCACCTAAAGAAGGAATCCGGTAAGATTCTACATACTTTTTTTTTACGTACGCTAAATCCCCACGGATACCTCCCCACCGGAGCCGGTGGAAGAGGTTATGTCGGACTCGAACCGACCAAAACTCACGCCGCCTGTGGGTCGTTTTGGTTGCCGAAGGTGAGGTTGACAGGCATATCCCTCGCACCCCGGCCGACCCAGGGCCATCTCTCACGATCTGGCCCTCTCCTCGGGTGTGTGGGGACTACAAAGTCCACAATTCGTCCCCGGAAACGAGGAGGCGCGCCGCCGCCACGGCTTGCTTCTACCAGGTTGACAGGCGGCTCCACCGGTCGTCCCCAGGCCTGAGCTCATGGGGGGCGTAGTTAGTTCATCGACCTCTGACGCCCGAGTACATAGTTTAGCTGGCTGAATTAATTAGTCAAAGAAAATCTAGGGACACCAAACTCTTAAAATAAATTAATCAGAAGCGAATCCGAGTGTTGGGAATAACATTTACACCTCAGGTTCACACCAGCAGACGTTTCCTTCAGAGTTAATATTGATAAAGTATATAACAGTAAAGATTTCTATCAGTGAATGTTTTTCAATCTTGCTAAATATGTGTGAGTGTATCGAGATCTGAAAGACTATTGTTTCTAGGTACGACGGCATCTATAAAGTAGTGAAGTACTACCCAGAGAAGGGCCTGTCCGGGTATCGAGTGTGGAAGTATCTGTTGCGGCGGGACGACCCCACACCTGCACCATGGGAATCCGGGAGCAAAGAGTACCCGATTATAGTGAGTTTTGATTATATTTATTTATTGCTTTCGAGATTTGGTCGACTAAAATTTGCGACTCAAATATCTCTATATCGTTGCCATTTGCAACGGCATGGGGAATACATATATGGTAGGTTGAATGAGGGTTCTTTTTGAACTGTGGTTCACTTGAGAATTGTGTAACCCATTAACATCTTGTCCGACACAGATGTTGACACATCGTATGCAGCAGTAGTAAATACTGCGGTACTACTGAAGCGATTAAATCATTCAAGTAAACGACAGTGAAATTTATCATTTTTTAGTATCCAGATGGCTACTTAGAAGCAGAGGCAGAGAAGAAAGCACTCAAAGAGAAAAACAAAGGCAAAAGCGTGAACAAATCAAAAGGCAACAAGAAAAGAGCGTTAAGAGAAAGCAACCAGACTACAGAATCGGAGGGAGAAGCCTCACCACCTGTCAAAAAACGAAAAACTTCGCTCAAAGGAGGTAAGGCACTCCATAGATTTTTACTTCTGTGACCCAGATAGTTAGGGAGCCTGCCAGTTACACTGGCTCAATTCTTCAACCATTGAAGGTTGCTCGTCGGATCAATCCTACTACAATATAATATCATATAAATGTTTGTCAGTGTGGATATTTGTTACACTTTCGCGCAAACGGCTAAACATATATCTTCAGGCAATTTGGGGCAAATGTTTTTTTGTGGTCCATTGAATGCTTCGCTTCGAGCGTGCAATGGTCGCTTTGATTGTCATGTCGTCTAAAATATAGAAGCGTTAATTAGGGTGAACCTTTATTTGATATTTTAAAATGATTTGTTCCAGCAACAAAGAAGAAGTCATCGCCTCCAGTGGAAAGTCCTAAAAATAAGATAGCAAGTATCTTTACAAAGAGCCCTGGTTCTAAGAAGAAGAAACAGAGTTCAGAAGATGTAAAATCTGAAGCAGACAGTGCTCTTTCAGCCGAAGAAAGAGAAGCAATCATGGCTGACAAACTCAACAGCAAATTATGGGATGAGTGTCTCATCGTTTGCGACGCTAGGGGCAAAAAGGTACACAGTTCTGACTACTACAGTTAAGACAAGCAAATACATTTCGATAAGAATGGTGGGGGAAGGGGGTAAAATACATGATTTGGACCATGGGATGTAAATGTACAAGCAAATATGCAAGGTTTACCCCCTCTATATCCACACCTGGTACATATCAGTTGTCCTTATGTCTCAATTTTAGTTTATCCAGGATTTAATTTTTATTTATATCCAGATTAAAGCAGATTTTTCAACTATTTGCTTTTGTTTCCAGGAATTCGTAGAATATGTAACTCAAATGTTCCTCTGCATCATTTGTCAAGATGTAGCTGTTAGTCCTGTGACGACACCTTGCTTGCACAACTTTTGCATGGTAAGTATACAATATATATAGCTTGTATAGTAGCCAATATTCGCAAATACCAGTGAAAAATAATACATCTGGTTTGATGGTTGCCTCGTGTATAAACTATAAACACATGGTTGTTTTAAACTAGGTTTTATATTGTACTTGTAAAGGGGGATGACCACTTTCCATAGACACTTTGGCCATTGGTGCCCACAGCAAAAAGTGTATGCAAATGGTAGTATACCATACCACCATTAAAATACAATTGTAATGTTTTAAATAAAACTTCGAGTATAGAAAATAAATCAAGTTTTTATTTCACAGAAAAACATGTATACAATCCATTTTAACAGCTGCTGAACATGTTTTTAAAACTCAAACTACATACTCAACTACATATTGATGTACTGATGGTACCAAATATGATATTTAAGTTCTCTTTATGACTATTTTTATATTCTCATTTTCTATGCTATATTAATTATTTGTAGATAGTTAAAATATCATCTAAAAATCCTGCAGGGGAGATATATTCACTTTATGCTGTGCCCACCCTAAATACCATTTACTAATATGTAAACAAAATATATTTTACTGCTTACATGCAATTCATGCTCTAATTAATAAGCAGTTAGGACCAAAGCTTAAACCTTCCATAATGCATCTTCAATTTGTTCAGCGCTGAATATTCTTATTGGAGTACCTTGCTTCAAGATTAAGTCCCAGTTGTTGGTACGTATATGTCTTCGGCAAATCCTACAATTTGGTGGTATGTAATAATTACATTTGCAAAACAAATCTACTCACAATGCATTTGGAACAGAGAGCCGATAAGGTTCATGACAACTGGGTACAAAACATTGATTTTGTATTATTGCTGCTCTTGAATAATTAGGTAGCAAAATACCGTTGGTGGTAACACTATCTGCAGGTTTTTCTTGTAATATTCTGATTGCACCAGCGCACTTACTGAGATGGCTCAGTAGAATCTGATGTTGCTTGGTCAGTCCTTCGCCAGCAATTGAGACTAAGATATTGCAACATAAAAAATAAAATAATCGAAGTCATGTACTTTTCCCAATTAATCAAATGATTAAAAATGGTACTCAATACTAAAATCATTTTCATTTTCATATTTTGTTTATCGATTTATAATCAATGATGCCAAATAACAAATATATTATAATAATAATCGATATGTAGTTTATTACCGATTTTAGAATCGGGTAACATTACGTCCATGCCATTACGCTTTGGAAAAAGTAAACAGGAAATCATGACGGTACTTTACTATTTTAGAACATTGCTCCTAAGTTATACTGATATACGAATATCTTGATACGTAATTAAAAATAACGGCGGTTTTTTTGCTATATAGCATATTTTTGGGCACTCGGTATTTTAGAATGGCCATAATTGGACATCCCCCTTTTAGACTATTCGTCAAATGTTTGATTTCGCGCATCATCACCCGAGACTTTTCGCACCTCATTTGGGTGCGGCTTTCTGTCTAGCTATGAAACAGCTGGGCTTTGATATTTTCCCTGAAGCTAATGCCATCTGACCTCTACAACTAACTGGCGATACCGAAGTTCTTCAGTTAGACCATGTAATGCGAACGGGCTTCAGTTTTATGTACTCTCCGAGGCACAGTCTTAATATGTTAAGTAATGGTCATTCATGTTATGAGTTACCTGGCTAGTATGAGTAGAATTTGGGCCACCCCCATCTCCTTCCATGCGGTGTCGTACAAGGCGACTAAGGGATAGGACTGTTTAACATCAGACAGATATATACCGATCATACTCAGGCACAGATACAAGGCTTGAGTCAACAATAGTGCCCGGAAGACGACAATAGGCTCACCCCCTATTACGTGGGACCGAATTCAATGATTGGTGAAATGTGGTTATTAATTCACCTCTGCCTAACCTTCCGGGGATAAAAATGTAATTATATGTATGTATGTATCAACTTTGATTTTGCACTTAACCAGCTTCGAGCCCCAGCTGGTCAGACATTAAATATAGAAGACTATAAAATAGTTATCTTTTTCTATCTTCTAGGCCTGTATCAAACTTGCCTTCAAGTCTACGGGTGCGCAATGTCCATGCTGTCGACAGAGTTTGGCCAAGTACGAAGTGGAACCGAATGAGAAGCTTAAAGCCGCACTTCGTAGTATCATGGCGGGGTATGACGCTGGCAAGAAGTAAACAAAACGTCACCGAGATTACGTATAATAATAACTTTTACTTGATTCATAGACATAGTATATGTAAATATTATTTATGATAATAAAATGTTACTGTAACTTAGGAGGTTCCCATAGGTGTAGCTTAAAGTAAATGTGTTCAATAATATTCTTACGTAGACTTCCAAGGTTGTGTAATAAAAATAGTTTGTCAAGTTGAGCAAGTTCAAAGTTTTGATATGATTAAGTATAGTGTAGGTCGTTTAGAATTTGCAATGCACTTATTATTACTATATTTCTGGGCAGCGGCATCTAAGTAGTTAAGCGACGTCATACGTTAATTTAGCGACGCTATAGCATACAAATAATGGCCTTTTGGGTAGAGTTTTAGACAAATAACATGTAAGAGCAGAATATTTTATTATCATAATTACATTCATATTTTAGTTCTAGTAGTATATTACAGGTACACCATGCTAAAGAAGGCGAATGAACCAATGTCAAGACGAAAGCGAGTAATTGGGTTTGTAATTATCACGTCATGCAGTATCACACAACTCATATCCTCTCTGAGCTAAATCAAAGCCAGTGTTTGTACGTGTATTGATCTACTAATCTCACTCGTTTGCATTCGTTAGTCCTGTGTGTACCTAAAACAAGAATAAGTAATGTTAGCCTAGTTATTCAGTTTGAGATAAAATATACATAAATAAAGACTACCTCACTCAGTAGCTAAGGAATAAGACGTGCTATGTAGCAACATTGTGGCGGTATCGATAGGCTTGTGTTCATGATGTTTAATATTTAGTGGTATTATTAACGGCGGTATGGGTAGTTGCCCATATGTAAAGGTTAAGTTGAACTTATCAAGATTGGTAACAATTACGTCCATTCTTATTTTATCGTTTTTATCCATTAGGCTGTCCTACGTGCTCACGTGCAAACGGTCGTAGTTAATTATTTTAGCCGAGACAATTTATTCTCTGCCTTTCATAAAGGTGTGCGTAAGTTTTACTTATTACAATATTCGAAGCAGTGTTTTTAATGCAGTATCCTCCTTGTTACAAAATGTGGACGTTCCAAGGATTAGGTTTGAAAAAAATAAATGATGGGAAAAGAGCGGCTGTCATAGTATGAGAGTAGAGATTCGGAGTATGAATGGTGAGGGTTGGAAGGGAACGTAAGTATAGAAGGAAATGACGTGTTGCACCGACTTTAAAAACTTGTGACAAGGACAGAATGACCATGATGATGACCAAAGATTTGCTAGGCCACAGTTTGCAAGAAGGGGGTCCGCCTCACGTAGATATTTTGCTCGCGCTGCATCGCTTGTTAATTATATAAAGTTTTAATTCTTTTTTTATTGAGGGCCTTGCTTCAATTTTTAATAATGCTTTTATTTTTTAATTAATTGTAGCTATTTATTACAATTAAGTGATTGATCGTGTATAGTACAAATATTGTGCCGTCTGAACGGCTCACGGTCACCATCGAATGACCAATGTTTTATGCGTATTTAATTTGTTAAATGTAGTATAATGTTTATCAAGCCTCAGTAGATGCCAAATAAGTTAAGTTACATGAAATAAAAGACAAAATGTGACGATCTTGTATTTTTAAATGTTAAATTCTACTCGGGCATTGTCGTACATTAGTGATTATAACTCAATATACTCATTAGGACTTTGTTTAGGTTTCAGTAATTTAATGACTTCAGCAGTAGTTAACCGCACACGGTTGGCATTCACTCGCAAGGTTGACATAGGCTAAGGTTGCGGTATAAACTACAGACAATTTCCAAAATGCATTTATAGACTATTAATAGTGCTGGTGGAAATGTCTTAATTTGCGTTTCAAGCTTGCACAGTGAATGTCGCAGCAGCATTGATTTTATAATTATTCGTGCCAGAGATATGCGCTAGATGCGTCCTAGGCTGCCTTATTATTGTGATTCTAATATTACTTAATTATGTTAACTTTCATTAAAAGACCATGTTGAAACAATTTATCCTTTTATTTATCTCCTTATCCTCATTTATGAAAGTGAATACTGAACAAGAGCCTACGTAATGGGAACAGTTTTGGTCACATCAACACAAGTGCTTTTTCTATGTTGATGTAATAAAACTTACTAACGAAGGATCTTCCCGGGCTTCGAGATGCAGGCGGGATTGGCTGAATCTTGCTGAATGAGGACTTCTTCCCTTTATTCTAAAGTTCTACAGATTTGAATTTTCTATGTTTTTTTTCAGTGCTGTTTTGTGAGGTGACATAAAGTGCCCTCTATCGCTTCAGAGCTGTATCATAACATATTTGTGCTTACTAACAAATAGTTCCAGATGGCGCTAAGAACTTGAAAAATCATACTCTTGTTATTAATTTTTAAGAGGTGCACCCCATTCTCCTACTCTTTCGGTGCATATCTACCACTATAAGTTTTACCGGTTAAAATACTTACAAATTTAGTGATCTGTTCGAAGTCGGTGCCTACCCCGAAAGGCCATAGTTTTTTTTTTTTTTTTTTACCTGCGCAAAATCCCCACGGATACCTCCCCACCGGAGCCGGTGGAGGAGGTTATGTCGGACTCGAACCGACTAAAACGCACGCCGCCTGTGGGTCGCTTTGGTTGCCGAAGGTGAGGTTGACAGGCATATCCCTCGCACCCCGGCCGACCCAGGGCCATCTCTCACGATCTGGCCCTCTTCTCGGGTGTGGGGACTACAGAGTCCCCAACTCGTCCCCGGAAACGGGGGAGAGGCCATAGTTTCAATTGACAGTAATTCGGACAACTTACAAAATTCAGTTAATCTGTAAATTCAGTTATTTTTCGCTTTTCAGGGCCTCTCTTTTGTTTCTTGAAGTCGGTTTAACGTTTTTGTTAAAATTTTATTAATTTTTCCTTTTTAGTGAGCTACATGTTTGTAATCGATCCATCTTCCATCGTTTGCTTGGGTTCTTATCATCAGTTTAACATAATGACAAAATGATTTTCAGAGGCAAATACTCAAATTATGTAAAAAACATATAAAAAATGTATAGTAAAAAAAACTAAAAGCAACAGAAATAGTATCTTGGCCTACATTTTAATGATTTACCTAGATCCGCCATCCGTTCTCCTGAATCCCGTGATTCGATTCTGATTCCCTGGACCAGAAACCACTCTTCAATTTTCAATAAAACAATAAAGTCCTTTGCCCAAATGACGGCTTTTACATACAACGGTTCGACGCCTATTTTGTCCCTTAGTAATGTAATTTTGAAAAATGCTGTTAGATGTATAAATTTAAATACGTATTAGACAATGTGATGTCCGTGCGGGACTACAATCACTCGATGTCCGGAAAGCCAGTGGTCCGGATGGTATTTCAACGGTGGTTTTACAAAAATGTGCATCGGAGTTGTCTCCAATGCTTACGCGGCTGTACCGACTGTCCTATAGCTCGGGTACAGTACCTTCGGTTTGGAAAGAGGCGAATGTACCTACAGCCGATCCCCAAGAAGGGGGATCGCTCAGTGCTGTGCAAGATCTTCGAGCACATAATTAACAAACAGCTTATGCGTCACCTAGAGGATCACTCCTTAATTAATGATGAATGTAATATGGCTTCAGGCCGAAACGGTTAACGGGTGATCTAGCATACGTTACCCATCTTTGGGGTGAGGCTATGGACAAGCACGGCGATTAGTCTTTATATCGCCAAAGCTTTCGATAGAATCTGGCACAAATCGCTTCTCTCCAAGCTATCAGCCTTTGGTCTGCCTCCTAGACTGTGCAACTGGGTTGCTAGCTTCCTGTGAGAGCGCCGTATTTGGGTCCTCTGTGATGGACGGGCTTCGGAGTTCTTACAGATAAATGCTAGAGTACCGCAGGGGTCCCCTTTCTCTTTCTTCTGCATATCAACGACATACTGTCCACCGGCAGCATACATTGCTATGCAGACGATAGCACCTTACACGGGAGAGATCACGGCCATCCTGCGGTCATACAGTCTGATATCACGGAAAAAAAGACAAGTTGTCACTGAGCTGGACCGGATCCTGAATCACATTTCACAATGGGCTCTGAGAACCTGGTCGAGTTCAATGCCAAGAAGACGCTGACTTGTGCGTTCAGCAAAGGTATCTTCTTTCCTTCCTCTTCCCACTCTTCAGAGCACGCCACTGCCACTGCAGGGCATTTTTAATATCCTAGGCACGAATATTCGCTGCAAACTGAATAACAGAAACTACATCGAGAGCATCATCAAAACAGCCTCGCGGAAACGGTGTTTTCTCTATAAGACACAAATTCGCTCCTGCGTGAAATACTGCTTCCATCTCTGGGATGGCTCCGTGAAATACCTACTAGATGCTCTCGACAGGTTGCAGTGACACGCGGTCTGAATTATTGGGAACCCTGATGTCACGAACACCCTCGAGTCTTTGCAAATGCGTAGAGATATTGCTTCCTTGGCTGTATTTTACCGTCTCTACAATGGTGAGTGTTCTGATGAGCTCTTCCAAATAATCCCACCCTCTCCTTTCCTACATAGGACAACACGTGCAGGGCTTAGATGTCACCCTCACACTGTGCAGAATATACGCGCAAGAACCAAGCGGTTCGGAGACTCTTTTCTTTGCCGCACCACTAAGACCTGCAATTCATTACCAGCACACGTGTTTCCTTCTTCCTACAGTCCCAGGGCCTGGCGGGGCGGGAAAAAGCATCTGATGAGGCCGCCAAGCTGAGTGCCACGATTATAACATTACTTAGTGTCTGTAATGGTGACCCTCTTTCCTGAGACTTTGCCTTTAGCTTACCATCAGGCGAGGCGAATCAAGTTGGCGTGTCCTATATAAAAAGAAATGTTTCTACTGGGGAACATGCTTTCTACCAGAACCATTTAGAACACTTACTTATGACTGATTGTCATTGTTTTGTTATGAAAGCCGTTGTATACAACAACAACACGTCACTCATGGCCTTTAAAGACCACAGTGATATTACTCAGCCTCCATTTGCACGGGACTTTACAGTAGCTACGTGGTGAAAAAGATTTATGAGAAGGCCCGCACTATGGGCACCATCGCGTTCCAGACCTTAAAGAGTATTTTTTTTTACTCTAAGTGCTGTGGTTCTACAGACTGTGTCATTTACTATTTACTACCTGCCACACTTGCGTACTGAGCACCACCTTCCTCGCTTCGAGAATAACTGTCTGAATCTTGTCCCAGTAATCCTGAACAATATAGTTGACAATATTGACGCAATTAGGGCAAAAATTAATCCTTGTTTTTATTAAAACCATTGATTGTTTTCTTTTATACTGATACCAGCTGACCCAGAAAACGTTTAACCATATAAAAATGGGGGTTAGTAATAGAAGGGTCAAAATGAAGTATTATATGTACCTATATAAAGCAAAACATTAAAAAGAATACAAAGAAATTGTCCAATAATTGATAATTAAAATATATAATTTTTTTTTTATACCACTAAGTTGGCAGACAAGCACACGGCCCACCTGATGGGAAGCGGTTACCGTGGCCTATGGACGTATGCAACACCAGGGGTGTCACACTCGTGCTGCCGACCATGAAGAAACCTTCTGATGCCCCTCTTGAAGAACCCCATATTGTAGGCGCTTGGGAAAACCGCAGCAGGGAGGTCATTCCACAGATTGAGTGTGCGTGGGATGAAGTTTCTTTCATACCGCACAGTGCGCACCGTCTCAAGTCGCAATGTGTGGGGATGAATTCCCTGCCTATGGCGAGAGGTGCGATGATAGAATGTAGCTACGGGCATCATGTCAAACAATTCATCTGAGCACAAACCATTGTATAGGCGGTAGAACACACACAGTGAGGCAAAATCCCTCCTAAGGCTAAGAGGTTCCACTCTACCTGTGAGTATGGGATTGTCAACCAGCCTCAATGCCCGTCTTTGCAACGAGTCGAAGTGGTCAAGCTGGTATGCAGGTGCTCCAGCAAAAAGGTGACAGCAGTACTCCATGTGAGGCCGGACCTGTGCCTTATAAAGAAGGAGTTGCTGCCCCGCAGTGAAGTATTGCTTCGCCCTGTTGAGCACTCCGAGTTTTCTTGATGCCAACTTAACCTTGTCCTGCAAATGACTTCGGTATTGGACGTCGCTGGAGATATCGACACCAAAGATCCCGATACTCGAGGAGATGGTAAGCGGTGTGCCCATGAATTGCGGCGCTACAATGAATGGGGTTTTCTTAGCGGTGAATACACATACTTGTGTCTTAGTGGGGTTGAATTGGACTAGGTTTAGTCATCCCCAATCGGATACTCCAGAGAGAGTAGTCTCGATTTTAGACACAAGTTGTTCGCGACTCTTCTCCACCTCGGACTGAGGGATATTTGCACGGCCCGTGTAACACGTGTCCCCGGTACTGTCGTCCGCATAACAATGAATGGAGCCATCAGACAGCATGTCATTGATGTGCAGCAGAAACAGCGTCGGAGACAACACGGAGCCTTGTGGGACACCAGCGTTTATGTTCATGCGGTCCGAGCAGCTGCCGTCGACGACAGCTTGGATGCTTCTGTTGGACAAAAACTGGCGATCCATTCGCAATGTCCCTCGGGGAGTCCATAGTACGGCAACTTCGCAAGAAGACCTTTGTGCCAGACCCGATCGAAGGCCTTTGCTATATCGAGGCTGACCGCTAGTGCGTCACCCCGACTCTCGATGGCTTGCGCCCACCGGTTTGTGAGATACACAAGAAGGTCCCCGGTTGAGCGACGGTGGCGAAAGCCGTACTGTCGGTCGCTCAGTAGATCGTTTCCTTCAAGGTATCTCAGGAGCTGTGTATTAATGACACGCTCCATAACCTTCGAGAGTAGGTAAAATAATAAATAATAAAAAATTAAAATAAATTAATATCTAACTTTGATGTTAGATATCAATTCTGGTGTATTGACAATTCAGGTGTAATAAATAAGAAAATTTTAGGTTAATTAGACAAGTCTAGTACATGCATTTAAGTATGTATTTTTAGAAATAAAAAATCTAAATTAGGTGAAAATTCGTAGATATTGAAATTCACCCACCTAATCACTTTTCCGAGAGAGATTGTCGTCTGACCCCTCCAACCCCGACTGGAATACCTTCGCCAATGCCTCGTCTGTTCATTAGCAGGTGTATCGGCTTTCACGTGAACGGTAGAGGACCTGAGCCCCGAATACCTTCGTGGGGTCCCAAAATACTACGAAATTTGTGTGTAAACTTATTCTATACCTACTTTACATTTCTAATAGAAGTGTGAGGAAAAATTCAAGGATCATTTCGTAAAAAAAAAGTTATTGCTTCTAAGACAGACTTGATCTAATAGGTAGTTCTAATTGATTTAAGAGCTAAGATACCTCGATTTGATCATGTTGTATATGTAAGTAGGTACGCGCGGCGCGTTACTCCCCACCTATCTCGATGTACCGGCTAATGAATAAATCAGTGCATAGTAAGCCAGCGATTCTTTTACTTGTCCTTCTATTCCGCATATATAACAGATCAGTATTCTAGTCGAGAGTTCGACATTGAATCGTAAAAGTAAACTCTGAACATCATTGCCATTTCCTTAAATATCCTGAAGAATCCATTAAGGTATGATAAAAGGCCATGCGCCTACAACATCAACACGGAGTTCTTCAAAAGTGGCATTAGAAGGTTTCTTCAGGGTCGACAGCGCGAGTGTGATTCCCCTGGTGTTGCACACGTCCATAGGCCACGGTAACCACTTCCCATCAGGTGGGCCGTGTGTTTGTCTGACACAGAAGTCTGCTCAGCGCAAATATTTTAATGCATGACGGGGGCCATATTGGCCTGGTCGTGCCGTGCCTCGTAGAGCACGTGAAGCCGTCGGTCCTGGTTGCCTTTTTTTTTTTTACGTGCGCAAAATCCCCACGGATACCTCCCCACCGGAGCCGGTGGGAGAGGTTATGTCGGACTCGAACCGACTAAAACGCACGCCGCCTGCGGGTCGCTTTGATTGCCGAAGGTGAGATTGACAGGCATATCCCTCGCACCCCGGCCGACCCAGGGCCATCTCTCACGATCTGGCCCTCTTCTCTCGGGTGTGTGGGGACTACAGAGTCCCCAACTCGTTCCCGGTAAACGGGGAGGCGCGTCAGGCGCGCCGCCGCCGCGGCCTGCTTCTGCTAGGGTGACAGGCGGCTCCACCTGTCACCCCCAGGCCGGCGCTCATGGGGGGCGGAGGTCGTTCATCGACCTCTGACGCCCGAGTTGCCTTCGTACGCGGGCAGCTTGGCTTGCGATCTGTCGTCGCTAACTAATAGCCTATCTCGCTGCAATGCTACGTTATAGGGGACCACTAAATACAATAAATCTCTCATTCACAGCATGAGTAGTGAAGGATCATACATATCAACACTGACTCCTAAGTCACAGGGTTCCCCTAGTTTAGGAGGCAGGGTTAATAATATTTATGTCACCTTTCATTATAATTTAAATGTTTCTGTAAATACACCTAAGGACCCATTGTAGAAAAGGTATATGTGTCAATAAATGTTTTTTTTTATTATACCATTGGATTGTGGAGGTCAGGAAGCAACAGCCATGCTTCGCGAAAAATATAGAAGTTCAGCCAAATCCGCAGTTAGACTGGTAAAGCGAACCAAGGGGAAGCTTCGGACGCGACTGGATTTAGCGCTACGACGTGGAAGAAGGATTTTGTTTGTTTCCTTCCAAAATAGTTTGGGAATTTTTGCGTTATTAACGAAGAAACTTCCAAACTTTTAGATAATAGTATTAGGACGATTGATTAAAAAGATTAAGGCTTTTAGTACCCAAATAAATGTCTACGTTTATGTCTACTTATATTACAAATAAGTGGCTACTTTGCAGTATGACCTGGCCTTCCACACTTCCGCTGCTGAATATACAAATTATGTACGTAGGCTGACATTGAAATCTAACACGATGATGTGATTTATAAACTAATAAACAAAAATTATAGGACATGTTACTTATGTAGGTATTTGTTTCTAGGGCACTACACATACAATCTTTGGTCTCTATGAGCACGGGCTTGAGGACGCTTTCGCTCTAAGAGAAGCATGCTCAGGCATGTTCTACGGGCCCCTATATGTGTCAGGGACGAATTGATCACCAAGCAATATATAGTTGTGTGAGTTCTTCACGGTGAGCTGAGATCCAAATCGGTTTCTGCAAGTATGTACCTACCTAAGTACAGAAAGACAATGTTACACAGCGATAGTGACGCTGCTGCTATCTCGTAAATACATGCTAAATTCTTATTTATCATTGTTTATCGAAGCTGTAGGTCCTTGATATTAGTCATTTATGTAAGTATATGCAATATTGTATTGGCTTGTATTGGCGTTCCTGCGTAAAAAACCACGACGAAATTTTCCTCAAGGGTAGCGTTGGCCCAAAACATGTTATTGAGTGATAAATGCAGTTCTATCCTTGAGAGGTTGAATACAGCTATTTAGGTAATCAGCGGTAGACCCGCAAGGCCACATTGAGCGATTCTGCTAAAAGAAAGTACCTAAGTTTATGAATTGCCAGTAGGAGATCTCAATAGATTCATATAAATTCGAAAAATGGTCATTCATGTGAGCAGTATCACTACAATTCATTAATTATTTTATAGATACTACCTAAGTAGATTCTAATTTCGAATAAATATTGCATGGCCTTTTTAGATAATAGATGTATCATAATCATTATCATCCTCCTAGCGATTGCCCAATCCTGTTCAACCCGGGTTCTGGTAAAACTAATCTAAAATGATTGGTTTATTGACTTTAGCAAAAAGACTGGCGTTTGATCTCCCGACATAGAGAGCAAAACCTACGCCAGGGCCTCCTTCCTCGTTTAGCTAGTGAATCAACTAGCTAAAGAGGTTGATTTGGGGCCCAAAGGTATTGGTAAAGCTCTGTAGGTATACCCTACTTGAATTTGATAGGTAACGAACGATAAATAAAAACGTAGTTGTTGTTAAAAATGACCGAAATGAGCTGTAGTACGATAAAATTAACGTGAAAATTGACGATAAGACCAAATTGTTCTTGTATCTTTGAAAATTGGCACTAAGGTACCTAGATGAACATACTAAAAGTCCCCGCAGGTAGGACACGAGCCGGTGGGGGATGGGGTGAAAGGTACCTACCTTTTTCAATGTTTTGGTTATATATTGTAAACTACTAATAATATCTCTTAAGTAACTTCTACATCATTTATCTACATTATTTTTTTATATATATGACTTCGCCTCGCCTGATAACTGAAGGCAGTCTCAGAAAAGAGGGCCACCATTTTCTTTTTATACCACTTAAGTAGCCAACAAGCACACAGCCCACCTGATGGGAAGTGGTTACCGTGGCCTGTGGACGTATGCAACACCAGAGGTGATACACTCGCGCTGTCGACCATGAAGAAATCTTATGATGCCCCTCTTGAAGAACCCCATATTGTAGGTGCTTGGGAAAACTGCAGCAGGGAGGTCATTTCACCGCTTGAGTGTGAAGTTTCTATCATACCACACAGTGCGCACTGTCTCACGTCGCAATGTGTGAGGATGAAATTCCTGCCTATGGCGAGAGGTGCGGTGATATAATGTAGCTGTGGGCATCATGTCAAACAATTCATCTGAGCACAAACCACTGTATAGGCGGTAGAACACACACAGCGAGGCAAAGTCCCTCATAAGGCTAAGAGGTTCCACACTACCTGCGAGTATGGGATTGTCAATCAGCCTCAATGCCCATCTTTGCACCAGGTCGAAGGGGTCAAGCTGGTATGAAGGCGCTCCAGCAAATAGGTGACAGCAGTACTCTATGTGGGGTGTGCTTATAAAGAAGGAGTTGCTGCCCCGCAGTGAAGTACTGCTTCGCCCTGTTGAGCACTCCAAGTTTCCTTGATGCCAACTTAACCTTGTCCTCAAAATGACTCCGGTACTGGACGTCGATGGAGATAATGACACCAAGGATCCCGATACTCGAGGAGATGGTAAGTGCTGTGCTGGGAATTGCGGCGCTGTAATGAATGGGGTTTTCTTAGCGGTAAATATTGTGTCTTAGTGGGGTTGAATTGGACTAGGTTCTCGATTGTCTCGGTGGTCTCGATTTCAGACACAAGTTGTTTGCGACTCATTTCCACCTCGTACTGAGGAATATTTGCACGGTTTGTGAGATACACAACGAGGTCACCGGTAAAGCGACGGTGGCGAAAGTCGTACTTTCGGTCGCTCAGTAGATTGTTTCCCTCAAGGTATTTCAGGAGCTGTGTATTAATAACACGTTTCATAATCTTCGAGAGAAGGGACGTGATAGCGATAGGCCTGTAATTGGTTGGATCTGTCACCTTTCTTAGGCACAGGGTCGTGGCCCTGCCTCGCGGAGTACGAGACCATTACTTACATATACCTACTATGTGACAACGGTGACACTCAGTTTGACGGCCTCATCATATGCTTTTTTACGCCCCGCTTAAAAGACTCGGGACTAGGAAGAAGGAAACACGTGCGCTGGTAATGAATTCCAGGCCTTAATAGTGCAACCATGGAAAGAGTCACCGAACCGGTAGGTTCTTGATCGTATACTCTGCACCGTCTAAGCCCTGCACATGTTGTCCTGTGTAGTAAAGTGGAGGGTGGGACTAATTGGAAGAGCTCATCAGAACATTCACCATGGTACAGACATCTCTACGCATCTGCAAAGGCTCCAGGGTGTCCTACCGCACGTTGCTGCAATCTGTTGCGAGTCTCTAATAAGTACTTTGCTGAGCCATCCCAGAGATGTGAGGAGCGAATTTGTGTCTTGTACAGAAGACAGCTGATCCGGCGTGAAAAAACGTCCTACTCTGTTCAGGACACCGAGTTTACGAGAGGCTGTTTTAATGATACTCTCGATGTAGTTTTTGTTATTCAGGTTTCAGTGAACATCCACACCTAGGATATTGAGATTATCCAGCAGTGACAGTGACGTGTTCTGAAGAGTGGGACGGGAAAAGAAAGAAGATATTTTTGCTGTTGTGATAATAATTTACTGTAAGTTATGTCCAGGCATTTGTACAGTGAGATCAATAGTTTAATAATTATGAGAGGTCAAATGGAATAAAGTTTAAAATTCGCTACAATATCAACTTTGCTAGGCCACAGAGGGACCGGGCGGCGCCTGTTCTATCGTTTTTATAATTATGTAAGCTTTATTTTGGAGAAAGATAACTTCTTCGGGTACCTATGACCCAGCCCAGTCTGAGATTCAATCAATCAATTAGCCCACCACTGTCCACTGCTGGACATAGGCCTCTCCCAATGTGCGCCATTTTCTCCGATCCTCCGCCTTCCGCATCCAGTCTGAGATCATCAAATATCAATTCATTGCCTTTTCTTTTACCAAGTTCAAACTAGTTTTCTACCCTTCTCCATAGGAGAGTAGCAGAGGGTCAGCGGAAAATCGTGCTTATACAGTATTCTATCAAGTGAAGAAATCGCTTGAGAATCAACAGCCACCTAAAACATGGGGTTGAAAATGAGGAGTCGTTGGAAACTTAGAGTCAGTTACGACTGCTTCTCCAGACGCGTTGCTAATTTCTATTACCTTTTTAAAGTAGTTCCACTGGAAAATGCAGTCTCCCAAATACCTTAGGTATATGTGAACCTGGAAAGAATTTTTGGAAATTTCACTGCTAATGGGGTAAAATAGGGGAAGAAAATGTGTTTTTTAAATAGGAGAGGTGCATTAGACTTCGCCTCGCCTGATAGTAAGCTGAAGGTAAAGTCTCAGAAAAGAGGGTCACCCACTCAGTTTGATGGACGTGAAAGTCCGTCATATTTAAAGTAAGCAGCACAGAATTTCGTACAACTACGTCAGGGTTAAAAATGAATGAACACATACATCGACGTTTTTCAAAATTTCACTGCTTAGGGGGTAAATGTGATGAACGGCGAATGAATGAAACTTGATGAATAGGCCTCCAACACCTATCCAGAAATGTCTGATGGTTATCCCACTGAGTGCTCAATATACTTTAACATTTTACCTTTACTAACTTTACTAATTTGCTGATCATAAATCGGAAGAAAATTGATAGGTACCCCCTGCTATTAAATTTGTTTCGATCTTTTCAGCATGTCAGGATATTTTTACGTTCTTAAATTCCTCGCGATTGCAGTATACAATTTTTTTTAAATAATTACATTATTATATAAAATTATATTAAATATTGTAATTTTTTTTAAAATAGACAATTAATTATTTTTTTCGTAATGTTAACAAATGTTCTTTAATATTATTACTAAGTCAGTTTTACAAAGTGTCATCAATTATTTGACACATAAAATATACAACAAAACCTAATACTAATATTGACATTAATAAAAAATAATAGTAGGTAAATAATAGTATACAAATTTATATTTCTAAATTATGCGCGAAAACAGTAAAGCTTCTCTTTTTACCTGACTGCGCCAGCGAGGGTAATGTGTTTCGCGCGTATGTAGATATGTTATGATATGTATGTAATTTTCTTTGTTCCCCTCTACAGGCCTAACGGCTGGACGGATTTCGATGAATGCGGTATCAAATGAAAGATATTAATCTCCCGAGTGTCATGAGGTACATAAAATGTCAACAAAAACTATCGAGTGGATATTTGGGGCTAAAATGAGGGTTGTTAAAAATTATTTTATTCGATTTTACGAATAGGGTATCAAAATGATGGGAGTTTGAAGGAGATTACAAAACTATTTATATGTCATATCATAAACTCATAAACACAAATTCACGCCTATATCCCCGAAAGGGTAGGCAGAGGTGCTAGTACCCACATTTCGCCAGTTTAAGTTTAGGTCCCAATGTAACAGGTGGCGAGCCTATTGCCATTAACCAGGCACTATAAACCTGCTACAAATACACACATAACTTCGAAAAGTAATAAAAAATCATTGGTGTGTGCCATGGTAAAACCTGGGATCGAACCCGAGACCTCGTCTCAGCAGTCCATTACCCATATCTACCACTAGGCTACCGCGGTCTTATCTATGTCATATCATAACTAAATTTTACAAGATATTTAATAAAATAAAATTAATTATTAGAAATAAAATATGCATATGATGAGGCCGTCAAGCTGAGTGTCACCATTGTCACACGGTATGTGTAAGTAATGGTGACCCTCTTTTCTGGGACTTTGCCTTCAGCTTACCATCAGGCAAGGCGAAGTCTAATTGACGTGTCCTATCTATATATATTTATAAAAAAATAAATAAAAAAAAGAACACTCGACTGCTGTCTAAAAGATCGAAACAAGTTTGATAGCAGGCGGTACGCAATAACTTTCTTTTGTTTTATGATTGGCAGATGGGAACTGCCTGATATTAAACTTATTTCGATCTTTTAGACAGCAGTCGAGTTTTTATTTCTAATAGTTAATTTTATTTTAGAAAAAAAATTACACGTGATTTTGGGTAGCAGGTGAAGGGCAGCCTGAAACCTGACCACGTATCACCACGGGGGTTGAGGGGGGGGGGGGGTGAAGTAATTGGTAAAAACATCACGTGATTAATAGACAGCCCCTTATGATGTATCAACTCGTTCAAGGGTATTATGCCAGAATCTTAAACAAACCCTTGAGTTGGAGAAGTTGTTAGTTCATCGCGTCCACTGGGTGAACCACTTTGGAAAGAGTTAACAGTAGTACCACGCTACCTCAACCTGTTGGTACTGTAAAGATCCACTTGGGCATTTGGAGTATGGGACCCATTTGATTCTAGATTCTTGTAGTAAGCTCTGGTTACTACCGTGTCGGATGCAAGACATTGCTGGTAGTGACGAATCCCTATAACCTGATTCCTGAGTGCTTTCTATGATAATCTAGATTGAGGTAAGCTTTCATTCACTGCCTTTTTCATATTTTCACCCTTCGCTAATGGAACATGCACTACATGATTTAACACTCTTATCGATCCCTCCTACGTGACTATGGTAACCCCAAAATGACAGTCTGTGGTAGTCGACTTGAAAAAATTAGTCATTCATTCCAGGGCAACTGTATACGCTTTTTCAACAAGCTCCCTAAGGAAATTAGGGATTTACCTGTGTATAAATTCAAAATATTGTTAAAAGTAAATTGTGCCAGAAAGGCTATAATAAAATCCAAGAATACTTTGATGATAAACAAGCTTGGAAATGAGCTGTTCGCTCAACTATGCTACTTAAGTAAATTTTTGTATTTAGATTAAGTAGACTAAGTGTATGTTTGTAAATAGACCAAAAAAAACAGAAATGCCCACTGAGTTTCTTGACAGAGCCTTCTCAGATCGGGGCCACGTTTCGAACCGGTGGTCCATTTACTAAACTGAAATTCATGTTCCTTTTTTGTTGACGTTTTGTAAGCGCCAATATAATGGTCTATACAGAATAAATGATATTTGACTTTGAAAACTTTACAGGAGATCTGTTTGAATGAACAAAGTTGTATAACATTTTAAATTTCACAGTTATTCTCTTAAAAATGACTATGATAGGTACCTAGATATTTAACTATATGAGAATATTTTACCAGTTTTTGAGATATTATTGTTACTACATTTTACACCGTATTCTAAAATAGTTAATTTATCGTAAGTGTTACATACTATTTTATACATCGAAAAATAAACTACTTTTAGTATTGTGAGCGAAACACTTATTATATTCTTCATCGTAACTTAACATTTGATTTCAATTCTATGTAGTACCTACTATAATTTACGTTGGGAAATTTGAGTCTTCTGAATATAATAAAACTCAGAATATAATATTAAATCAACTTTTATTTATTTATTTAAAGATACTTAAATGAAATTTAAAACTAAAAACTATTATTAGGTACCTAATAAAATACACTAAAATAAAACTAAAAATAAAAATTACATACATAATGCGTCATGCAAATTCCTCCGCATCATCACCAGAAGGCTGGCAGCATTGCCACGTTGAATGGTAATAAACAATGGCACTTTTATTAGAAATAAAGAGTTATGTTAGGAAACATATAAAATTTGAAAAATGAAACTTTGAGAAATTACTATAATTTGTAAGTCCCTAATTGTTTTTAATAATATTCACTATAAATATCAAACTTTTGTACTTTATAAACATAATTATGTTTCTTAATACAACAGAGAGAAGTAGCCAGACAATAATACAATTCATGACCGCTTTTCGCCAATCGTTAAATTATAATAATGTTGTAAACCAATCCAGACAAGGACAGCAGCAAAGCGTGGCCAATTTATCAGTACTAACAATACTAATAAATTGACTTCTAAGAAAGCTGTTATGTAGATAATATATTGTGACCTTAAAGTTAGAATATTAATTTAATAAGAGCAATTGTAATATAATATAGTTATGTCTGTATATATACATATAAGCAATTGATCATCTTAATGTTCATAAAACATATTATAATAATAACTTTAATAGCGTGCGCCACTGTTGGGCACATCATCAACCAACAGGTGATATATTGTAGTGGACAAACGCGAGAACATTAAAACACCTACATACGAACTCAATTCCAAGCTCGTCCAACTATACTTAATAGCACCCTTGTGAGGCAAAACGACCTTCCAAGTGATTCAATACAAAACGTGTGGGCGGTATAAAAGATAGGTATGTACGATAGATTGACCTAGAAGCCAGGTGACAACAACGCGTCTCTGTCCCTGAACCGGGAAGTATTTTCAAGGTTAAAGTGGCACATGCGCTGTTTTCGCCCCTCCCACGTGACATAACTTTGTACGAGCGTGATGTTGTCCAAAACAGAATTGCAAAATAAACTCTGTAAGAGTGTACTAATGAAGTTCATACTTACAATTTGTACGTAAAGCAAGGTTGTGCTCAATACGCAAATTGGGCAAAACACTTAACTAATTCTCCGTTTTCCTCAAAGTGAACACTGATTTCGTCACAAAACTTATATATATATATAAATATATATATATATATGGTATATAATATATATATACAAAATATATATAATATATAAATATATATACTTACCACCAATTATCCTTCGGTTTATGAGTGGCAAATTTATAGATAGCTGTAATATTTTATAATTTATTTCAGATTCATTTTACTTAATATGGAATAAAATCTCGTAACTATGGAAAATATCCCCGCGTGTCAAAGTACAAAGTTGTATCCTCTGTTCCGCCCGCCCTAAAACTCACCAAGATTCGCTACCGGTGAACACTTATAACAAGAAACTATAGCTTTTCGTGTGTGTAAAATGTATCAGCTCCTGTTACTTAGTAGTAGATATTCCAGCAGTAATCCTCGCAGGTAGTGAACATCAAACCTCATATAATAGTTACATTACACAATCCGCCGGTTAGAAGGTTAATTTTGCTTGTAAAAAATGGTTAAATAAATATTGTGTTTATAAGTTCTCAATAGTGATGAACTGCTCTGTGTTATCCGAAGCTACCAGTTCTTCAAATCCCGAAGATGATCTATACACGTGAGTAAAAAAATCTTTAATTATCTGTATTAAATTAGTGTACACGGCAGACGCCGTCCTGTCTGGAAAATTATATACTCACAGCAGCGCCACCTACTAAGTCCAATTATGTTTTCTAATTATAAAATTCTAACTGTTAGTTAGGTAAAAAACACACAAGGAACAATTATATACATTAAGATAAGAAATATAGATGTGTCCTTCACAGATAAAGCTACAATCGATATTGCATCAGCTGTTTTGTTCGCTCATGAGATTTTATAACCTCTCTATACTAACTTTTCTTCTCTCTATAGTCCTAGAAGCTAAATTGCGCGTGTAAAATACATATTTTTATTATTATTAGTAAAGTAACATAAGTGTAATATCCAAAATGTTTCTATGTTTATTGATACGCCCGCTGTTCGCATAAATACGTAGAGATTCGGAAAATCGATGCTGACCTTGAAACATGAACATGGACGGATTCGCCGCGCGCCGCTTCGCATTTATAAAGTAGTTTTTTACAAAAATGTGGTATATTTTGAAGACTGTAAATATGTATGACATATATGACATGACAGAGAGTTATTTGAATTGTCAAATAAAACTGAATTTTTCCATCACATATCATCTATGACAACTTATCTACGTACTAAGTTTAATATTTCTCGGGCTCGTATGGTGTTTCACAAATAGATAGGTATGGTAACTGGTGTGTGATTATTATAATGTAGGTAGAGAGCTCCAACTGGTCTCCAAATGTGCTGACATTTATAATTATACCAAGTATCGGGACTTCTCGCGAATTATATATTTTTTTTTTTGGAACTTACTATTTCTGCCGACTGCTGACATTTATATATGAAATTTATATATTATTATTTTTATAGTATGAATTTATATATGAAACTGGATTTCATTATCAGCTCACGTGTTTCTTACTTCCTACAGTCCTGGGACCTTTAAGCGGAGCGTGATAAAAGTATACGATGAGGCTGTTAAGCTGAGTGTCATCATTGCAACATGGTATATGTAAGTAATGGTGACCCTCTCTTCTGAGACTTTGCCTTCAGCTTACCATCAGGCGAGACGAAGTCTAATTGACGTTTCCTATATAGAAAAATTAAAACTAGCTGGCTCTCCCCGACTTAACTCGTAACATATTACGGACCCTGTGATGCCCATAACTTACAGATTTTACAGACAGATTTAACTTTTTATTATACCTACACCAACATTAGTAACAAAACTTAATCATAATTAATAGTAGTGCTAGGAGGTAATTATAGTTGAGTGTACAATTTATAGCGGTTTTACCGCCAGATGCGATTTCTTCCAGGCAGTCTGGGGATGGAGCGAAATTCAAAAACAAGCACGATAGAATGGGGGTGTATTTGTCACAATCAAGTCATATCACAAATTGAAATAAATAATACAATAAATAAAAAATAATCGCGGTAGCCTAGTGGTATGGGTAATGGACTGCTGTGACAAGGTCTAGCGTTCGATCCCAGGTTTTACCATGGCACACACCAATGGCTCGCCACCTATTACATTTTGACCTAAACATAAACTGGCGAAATGTGGGTGTTAGCACCTCTGCGGCTCTGCCTACTCTTTCGGGGATATAGGCGTGAGTCTATGTTATGTTATTTATGCTAAAATATAATAATATACCTACCTACATTATGTCAACTGCATATTCCACAAGCGAGCCGCACTAACAGTAAACGATTTACCTACCAGTATAGTTGGTGGAGTGCACTGGCATCTTCAGTTTCAAGTTTACGGATCACCTCAAAGCTCTATTATGCGTTTGCGCTCTCCAACATAAGTGGTAGGGGGAGGGATGTCGGGATTGAAGCAAACGTTGTATAACAATACCAGAATATGAGCAAAGTAAGATTCTACTACTTATCTACATAGTGCTCTCTACAACCAAAACAAACAAATATTTGCACCGAGCGGGAATCGTACCCGTAGAGCAGTTCAACGCTTAACAGTAAGCCTACATATATGTCGTGTAATTTTGGCTCCAAAATAATATATGGAGAAATACTAACTTTATATTCTAATTCCTAAGAAAATGAAAGCAGAAGTAAAAAAATGTTTGGTTTTTTCTGTAATCAACGTATCTATTTCATCCCAGCGTTAATCCCAGTCTTATTCCAAGCTTCGCTAACTGCGGATTTGGCAGAACTTATTATATTTTCTGCTAGGCAACTGCCATCTGACTTCTACAACCAAATGGCGATATCAAAGCATTGCAGTTAGACTAGTTGATGAACTTAATTATATACTATAGGGCTCTAACTTCCCGTAGCTACTGGATACTGGAGATATTCGTATTGCAACCGGGACCGACGACGGCTGAACGTAATCAACGAGGCACGACCAGACCAATTGCAAATACCCATAATCATCCATACAAATAATTGCACTGAGCGAGGATCGAACCCGTGCCTCCTGCGTAGCGGCGCGTTCACTACTGCCACGTCACAGAGACAGTCAACAGCCGTATTGCCACTACTCGAGTTTTCAATTTAACGTTGTTTTTATTTATTATTATATGAAGTTTAGCAATTGAAAAATTTCTCGCCTGCTCGACAAGATTATCCCGGGCAATCGGGAATGAGAATTCTCGGCACAGAATACATACATATAATCACGCCTTTATCGCCGGAGGGTTAGGCATAGGTGAATTAACACCCATATTTCACCAATAATTGTATTCGGTCCCACGTAATAGGGGGAGAGCCTATTGCCGTATTCCGGACACTAGTTAACTCGATCCACGCAGTTGAGGCTGAGTCTGGGCTGTATAATATATCTGTCTGATGTTAAACAGTCCTATACCTCAGTCGCCTTGTACAAAACCGCATCGGAAGAGATGGGGTGGCCCAAATTCTACTCTGACGGGAACAGAAACCCTAGTTATATTGTATAGCGACATTTCACCAATAATTGTATTCGGTCCCACGTAATAGGGGGTGAGCCTATTGCCGTATTCCGGACACTAGTTAACTCGATCCACGCAGTTGAGGCTGAGTCTGGGCTGTATAATATATCTGTCTGATGTTAAACAGTCCTATACCTCAGTCGCCTTGTACAAAACCGCATCGGAAGAGATGGGGTGGTCCAAATTCTACTCTGACGGGAACAGAACCCCTATTTATATTGTATAGCGTCAATGTTTAATCGAGTAAAAGTTTCTAAACAGTTCTCATGGGGTGTTTTATCGATTATCCCTCAACCAAGGGCAAGGGCAGGTCCGGCCTTCGATCTGTGTCCCCCTTACCTACAGTAGGTATGTTTACATAAACATACCTACTATATGCCGCCTTGTTCGCGTACGTACGCGGCAAGGCGGCACAATTGTTTACATTTCGAGTATATGCATCTCAAAAGTTCGATTAATATTTTAGTAAGGATAAATATAAATGTCAGATGTGCCGCCACCCAGCGAGTGGTTCAGGGATGTTTTTCAGATGATACACTAGCATACTAGGCATGTAGGATTACTACATCAGTCTCGAAGTAATTTAGTTCGCTATCTCTAGATGGCGCTGCATGCATGTGGTATCGCTACACTTTATTTTTGTTAGGAAGATGCTCTCTGTCCTATAGAAGGGTTACTTCCTATAGAAGAAATACCAGTTAGGCAGTCCTTTTTTTACACGTTTAATTTATAAATATTATGTATATTGTGAGACTGCTCCCTGTTTGCAATCTTGCACATACTCTTGTACCGTTCTTATGCAAATAAAGTAATTTGTATTTGACACTTGAAACTATATAGGTACCTGCTCAGTCACAACAGTGATCTGAATCACGATACGCGAACTAACAGCCAATATAAAATCTAGAAAGAGTTGCCCGCATTTCGTAGTTGTCACCAGTGTACAATAACTTGATTGTTGGCTTGTTCTTTGCATATATATATATATATATATATATATATATATATATATATATATATATATATATATATATATTTAAACTATCATAGTTACTCACATTAGTATCAAAATAATCGGGATGTTTACCTTTTCGTATTATTCATCACCATCACGTGATCATGGTGCTTGCAACAGCACCGAAATATCGGAAACTCAAAACAATACAACATGGTAAATATCCCAATTATTTCGATACAAACCTTAATTTATTAGGTACACCGTTGGGTAGCCACCTACAGTTTGACGTTAAAATTTAATGATGTATCATAGGAACGAATCAGGAGGTAATCTGACTGACCGCTGAGCTCGAACCACTAGGGTCATAGGTACAATTTGGGTTTTGGGTATATCACTTGGGTGATAGACAAGCACATGACCCACCTGATGGAAATAGGCTACTGTGGCCTATCAGTCAATCAATCAATAAGACTAGGTATCGCAGTCCACTGCTATATATCGGCCTCTCCCAATTTTGGGAGGCTTTGGCATAACGGTTACTAGAAATATCTTTTACAAATATTATTTGAAAACTTTTTCTTTCAATGTTCTTTTTAAGAACCAGTGCATCGACATTTTCTTTTCTTAAGGAATTGTATCGAGGTACTCCTCTAATGCTGAGAGATTAGGGTTAATTGAAATAGTTGCATAAAATAAATATAATGTACATCAATGTTAGTCACATCTCTAGTCACTACATTCACATACGTATAGTGCAGTAGACCGACTGGAACTGTCTTAAAGAATAAAATTAAGTTTTGCTTAGAACGATGGGACTACGAGGAAAGTAAATTCCCTGTGGAGCAAGCCATACCACACTTATAAGATCACTTCATTGTCCGTCTGTCTGTCATACAAATATTTACACAGAGCGGGGATCGAACCCCTCCCCGGCCGCGTTCACTACCACTACGCCACCGAGGCTGTTATAGATCATGTGGTATAAATTTTAACTTGATGAAGAAAATCTCAGGAATACGTGGAGACATCAAGTTATAGGTATTTTTTTTTTACGTGCGCAAAATCCCCACGGATACCTCCCCAACGGAGCCGGTGGAGGAGGTTATGTCGGACTCGAACCGACTAAAACGCACGCCGCCTGTGGGTCGCTTTGGTTGCCGAAGGTGAGGTTGACATGCCGAAGGTGAGGCCGACCCAGGGCCATCTCTCACGATCTGGCCCTCTTCTCGGGTGTGGGGACTACAGAGTACCCAACTCGTCCCCGGAAACGGGGAGGCGCGCCACCGCCGCGGCCTGCTTCTGCCAGGGTGACAGGCGGCTCCACCTGTCACCTCCAGGCCGGCGCTCATGTGGGGCGGAGGTCGTTCATCGACCTCCGACCCCGAGAAGTTATAGGTATTATATAATTACATATAGGTATTTGCTTTGGTCTGATTGTGTCTCGGAAAGCATGTTAAGCCGTCGGTCCCAGTTATCACACCAACGTCTATGGCCGTTACGGGTAGTTAGCGCCCTAAAAAGTCCAATAACTGGTCTAGCTGCAATGATTCGATATCGCCTTTGGGTGTGGGGGTCATATAGCAGTCGCTTTACGGAAAATATCGAAGTTTTGCCAAATCCGCAGTTAGACTTGTAAAGCGGACCTCAGAAACCGAAGTAAAAACTTCGGATGTGACTGGGATTACCGCTAAGATGAAGAAGAAGAACGTCATAAAACTATGAAAATCAATCTTCAAAGTCAACGCATTCAAAAGTTCATACCTGAATCTAATTTCATACAGAACCAACGTCGTCCGAGTCCTGAGGAGAGGGCCAGATCAAGACAGCGCTAGATCGAGAGAAATGGCCCTGAGTCGGCCGGGGTGCGAGGGGTATGCCTGTTAACCTCACCTTCGGCAACCAAAAACGACCCACAGGCGTCGTGCGTTTTGGTCGGTTCGAGTCCGGTAACGTAAAAAAGAAAACGATGCCCGAGTCCGACTCGCACTTGACCGGTTTTTATACCATAATTAGGAAACATTGTGCCTCCTCACGTAACCGAATCCTTCCTTACTGCTTACAAAATAACAGATATCAATTGTCAATATTACAAGTCACAATATTACAATTAGGGCCGGCAGCGCGAGTGTGACACCCCTGGTATAGCACACATCCTTAGACCACAGTAAAGACTAAGATAGACTATAAATCCTCTATATAAATAGGATAAGGAAATTAGATTTGGTGTAATAAATATCATAAAGATGGAATTAATTATTATTTGGTTCGAATCGAGAAAAGGAAAACTCGAAATAAAACCTTGTACCAACCCGTCTGGCCAGCGCGGAAATAGTAGGTAGGTATTTGTGATTGTATAATGTCGAACAGTGCAAAATATGTCGCTTCTTTCTTGTCACTTAGTAATGAATAAACTAAAGGAATTATGTTTGTGGTTGATAATGAACTACCCATATTTCCATGTATCGTAAATAATTGTCCAAATGGCTTGGGGCAACTAGCGAATGTTCCATCTATAAAAACTCTGAAAGCTGAGTTAACATATTTTTGGCTTCTTTTGAAATGAATACCAGTATTCGGGAGCTTCCATTATAATAGTCTCCAAGCAGATAAGGTAAATATATTTTTGGGACTTTGACTTCTTCTAAATTACGAAAAATGGTTTTTAGAAACTCCTAAAAACCATTTTTCGTGTTGCTGTTTTACAACTATTCAGAGATGGCACTTTGAAAATAAAATCATAGCCTTTATCTTGTAACGGGACTAAAGTATCGTTATAAATTTCGTTGATAGTATTGTCTGATGTTCTTGCAAGAATATGTGCTTCGTGTATTTTTATCGCTACATCATTTTTTGCGAAATGCGGTACACAGTATTCTATATGGCTTGCCGTTTTAATTACTTTTTCATTCTGTAAAACAATATAATATTAAATTAAACTAATATAAGACAAACGGAGCATTGATTGTTAGGAAAACACAACAACAAATGTGTATGGGTCGCCAATGAGAAAAAAATCCACACTAATGATTTACCGGAAATTTCCGGAAGTGATGTTGCACATCCCTCAACTGACCTAGATATTATGCAAAAATAATTACAGAGATATCTCACGCCGTTTAGGCGCTATGCGCTATGCAGACAGTCAACACACACATACATAGGTACATACACACACATGGGTACATACACACACACACACACACGTACACACACGCACACACACGCACATACACGCACACACACACACCACACACGAATAAAAGTACAATCGGTACGACTACCTACTACTTTTAAATGTAATAATAATCATAGGTGCTTACCTGTAAGGTTACAGAACCAGTACATTTATTTTTATTTTTCAAGCTCCATTGCCAAATCTCAGCACCTCGATGTATCGCCAATCGACACGCTGCAGGGCATCCAGCACTGCCCAGGTTTCGATGGAGTCGAAGGCTTTTTCGTAGTCTACAAACGCCATACACAGCGGCTGATTGTACTCTTGAGCCTTTTCTATAATCTGCCGAACAGTATAGATGTGGTCCACGGTGCTGTAACCTTTTCGAAACCCGGCTTGCTCCGGTGGTTGGAACTCGTCGACCTAACCCGCAAGACGAGTTGTGACGACTCTCGAGAACAGCTTGTAGACATGACTCAGGAGTGAGATGGGCCTATAGTTCTTCAGCAGGGTCTTATCTCCTTTTTTGAAGAACAGTATCACCGCACTCCCGCTCCATGCCCTAGGTGTTAGACCTAGTAGGATGACGGAATTAAAGAGGCTTGCTAGCTCTTTCAAGATTGGAGCCCCGCCTGCTTTCAGGAGCTCAGTAGTAATTCCGTCATCAGCTGGGCACCTGTTGTTCTTCAGTTGTATGAGAGCCGCCTACAACTCCCATTGCTAAAAATAAATATATTTGACTATATTGGTTTTAAATATTTCTACGTGAAGTGTTTACTTGACATGTCAATACAACAGTCTTAACATGGTGACTTAGACATGTTCGTGTCTCTTCGGTTTTCTTCGGACATCGAAGTCGAAGACTCGTTTTTTTCAATGATGTTTGAAGAGATTAAGTAGATGTCGTTATTTTTATTTGACATAGGTACTGTACCTTCCTCACCTACCCGAATTTAGACCAAACGAACAGAGCTTAGAACAAGAGCATTCTGTCTCTGCATACATTAGTAGAATTTGACGTAGTGGGGATAGATAACCATTCGCTCTTTTGGTGTAAACTGAAGATGACCGAGGATGACTGAGATAGGGCTAAAAGACAGTTTGTTAAGCATGTAGTTCTTTACTCGATCAATGTATCCAAACGTCGAGTGAAGGAAACGGCATCATTAAAATATTATTCAAGTTAATGGGCTTTTTCATAACTATTTTCTTTTATTCGGAGTATTTAAAAAAAAAGTGTTGAATTTTTTTAGAAAATCATTGGTTATATCTATTATAACCAAATTCAATTTTTTGAAACGCTTGTAGTAACGCTTTTAAGTAAAGGGATAAATAAGCCAATATGACATTTTATTTATCCAATGTTTAAAATATAAATGTATCCTAGTCTAGCCATAAATATTGTTACGAAGAAAAAACATTTTTTTTTATTGCAAATAATATTTATTACGTTTACAGTGTGTTAGTTTAATACATAAATATAAAACAATTTAAAATATAAAAAGCTTATTCGAAGTGGTCTCCATTGGCTGCAACACAGTCCTTTAAACGTTGAGGCCAGTTATCAATAAAAGCACGCACTCTTTCCATGGGAAAATTCTTCACTGCCAATCGTATGGATTGTTTTAGGGACTCCAAATTATCATGGCGTTTAGAGCAAGCCATACTCTCTAAAACTGACCATAAATCATAATCCAGCGGATTAAGATCGGGACTAGACGACGGCCAGTCTTCAGCTCTGATGAAGTCCAAAACGTTCACTTCCAACCAAGACTGCGTGGACCGAGTTTTATGACCCGGCGCTGAGTCTTGTTGGAAGGACCATACTTGGTTATTGAACATGGTGTTGTTAAGGGGTTTAACTACCTTCTCAAGAATTGTATCTTGATACACTTGTGCCGATGTTTTGATACCTTTTTCACAAAAATATGGCTCAGTCACTCCTTCATAGCTAACACCCCACCAAACCATCACTGAAGTCGGATAATGCCCGCGTTGCACTCTGTCGACTAATTGGGAAGCTTCTTTAGAGCTTTGAGCATAAATACGGTCATTTTGTTTGTTAAAATGTTGCTCAATTGTAAAGATTTTCTCATCCATAAACAAAATTTTTCTGTGACCTCCCTTTGCGTACCGCTTCAGTAGTTGCTTCGATTTTACTACCCTATTCTTTTTTAAATTATCAGTTAAAAATGACCAGTGCGTCTCTTATAGGCTGCAAGTCCTAAGTCATCTTCATCTCCCGAGATAAAATCTTTTGCTTTCGGACAGGATTTCTTCGAATTCTTTCCCTTACTGCTTTGACCACCTTTTTCGTACGAACACTACGTGGACGGCCAGATCTTTTTCTGTCACAAACAGAGGAGGTCTCATTGTACCTATTAATAGCCCGGTACACAAACATTTGACTAAAACCAAGCGTATGGAGAGTTTTAAAAATTACATTCGGTTCCATACCAACTTTGTGTAATGCAATCACAGCGATTCGGTTTTCTTTATCACCCCACTCCATTTTAATATAGCAAAATATTGTACAATGTATTGGCGCCAAAATTAGAAAACACAATGAACAATCGTATAAAAATGACAGATTCCAAATTCAAATGTAATATCTTTCTTATTTTAATTGTAACAGTATTTATGGCCAGACTAAGTAGTTATCAATCAATCAATCAATCAATTAGCCCACCGCAGTCCACGGCCGGACATAACCCTCTCCCAATGTGCGCCATTTTCTCCAATCCTCCGCCTTCCGCATTCAGTCTAAATATAATTACTTATTTTCGTACACAATGATACATAAAATATTAAATAACTTATATAAAAAACATGGTTATTCATTTTACAAATATCTTTAAAAATTAGAATTACGAAATAGGACCCTCAAATTCCTTGTTTGCCACTCGCTCTTTTTTAAGGACGGGAAAGAGACAGAGTGCAGTGTAGTTCCAAAGTTCTTCGCGGAACAATTCTTTCTAATTCTATAGTTGGCGCTCTTTATAGTATTTATTGAAAAATAAAAAAAACTTAAGAAGTTACTTTGTATCACGCAGTGGCCAAAATCGCTTTTTGCACACTGTTTTTACGCAGCAAAACGCTGCTGAAGTGAAAATAAATATTTCAACACACTTGTTCATAAAGTGGCTCTAATTTCACCGTAATTAGGCACATAATGGCACCTATAATCAAACTGTGACTTTTTCCGTGCTATAGTTTCACGAGTGTTACCTACCGCATTTTTTTAAATTTTGTTGGTATAGTTCGTACTTTCTTGAAAAAGTGTCGGTAAAAAGAGATCTAGTTCAATATATAAATACAAATAAAGTAATAGCTCTTTCCAAGCAACTAAGTATTTAAATAGATAATTTATTCATTTCAACTTGTTTGTTTATTAAACCAGTTTAATACTCGTACAATAAATGAACTTTAATTCAAACATAACTTATGTATTCCCTGTAGTTTTTTAAATTCCCCATTTTCTACGATTCGTAAAAAGAAACCTCATTCTATTAGTTTATGGTCTATGCTAGATGGGCGCGCAGAGTATGTAAAACTAATTAATTTTGCCAGCTATCGCGAAAATAGTTCTCAACTCGGTTTCACTGTTGAAATTATAGTTAATTACTAGCTGTCCCGGCAAACGTTGTTTTGCCGTATAAATAATATTTAAGTAAAAATGTTAAGGGTGGACAACCCTTATCACTAAGGGGTATGAAAAATAGATGTTGGCCGATTCTCAGACCTACTCAATATGCTCACAAAATTTCTTGAGAATCGGTCAAGCCGTTTCGGAGGAGTACGGGAACGAACATTGTGACACGAGAATTTTATATATAAGATTAATTGACTTATGTACAAGTTATGACGAAAATTATGTATGCTGTTCACCGCCCGGTATAAGATGTGAAGCCCTTAACGTTATAGTAAGTTTACTACTTCAAAACTGCAAGGGTAAATGTATATTTTAGTATTCTTTTCTTTAGAAGTGCGTTGATAAACGTCGCATGATACGTGTGTGCATTGATGATTACCGTCTTCAGCACTCTTAAGACCTTAACCTCAATAATACCTTAGCGGTAATCAACAACGTCACCCACTCGTACCATAATATACTATTATACAATAGTTAAATAATTATTTATTCATGTTGGCACTGATGGATTAAATTATATAACTTTCAGGTTTCCTGTGGCTGCAAACTTTAGACGAAAATGTTTGTCGAAATGTGAAATCTATTTCAAATAACGACTTCAAACCGTTATGAATTTTAATCAGAAGTTTAATCGAACGGTTTTATTATTTTTAAGGAATATTGTCACGTATAACATATTTTTTTAAGTAGTATTTGACCAGGATTCTTTGTGCAGTCACCAATATTTACATAGTACTCAGATTCACCACATTTTTAGTGATGCCACATCGTCACTAAATATGTGTTTTGAAAGAAACTTTAAGAAATTATCTTAATAAAATTGTCCTATTTGAAGGATAATAATATTTATTCAAATTTAGAATTCTTAGATAATACTAACAATGGTTTGTTTGTATGTGCAGCTTACTATGTGTAACTTGCAAGCTACGGCCGACTCCTTAACCACTAAGCTACCGAAGCTTAGTGATTAAGGAGTCGACCTTACGATCGAGAGGTCCCGGGTTCGATTCCTGGCCATGACACTACCGACGTGGACTCACTCCTTACACGAGCAATTTAGTTTAGCTGGAATGGTTAGAAGAATCTTTATAAAAAAAAAATCGATCACATGAGTGACACGGGTGGCTTAAATGAAGCGTACTTGGGCAATCCAATTTTCAACCCCTTTTGCTCTAACTAGGGGCTATAGTCAGCCTAAGGGCGCGGGTTCAATTCCCGCTCAGTGCAAATATGTGTATGCATGGTTGTATGTATTGTGTATGTATGGTTTAGTCGTGCCTCAGTCCCCGGTTTTTATCCGAAAATCTATGGAAGTCGTTACGTGTATTTGGAGTCCTAAAACGTCCAACAACTTGTCTTACTGAAATAATTTTTAAGATTGACATTGACGCTGGGATGAAGAATATGAATGTACCGAATCTCTAAAAGAAGCACCCGATATTATGTTAGTTTAGTCGCTACCTAACATATATGTTTCTAATGTCTGTTGACGTCAGAAAGATGTAATAACGTTACACTAATTTGAGAAATATAAATTTGAATTTAATATCTAAGTGTTTCGCAAATTATGGCTTTTGCATATAAAGTAAATGATAATGTAAATTTAAAGGTAATATGGTTTTTTCATGGATACCTTTGTCAGAATCGGCTCACTCTGTTGAAAGTGTGAAAGTGTTAATAATACTAATATTTTAAATTCGGTAACGCAGAAATGAGGAGACTGTTTTTATATGTATTAAGTTTATGGACAAAAATAACTTGACCGTTACCTGTAGTCCCACTACAATAGAGTGGGAGCTATTTTTGTGACCATAGACACGCCAAAATTTTTGCGATTAATGTAAATGTAAACCTTTCGTTGTAAAAACTTTAACCCTCGACGGAGATTCTGTGCGTAAAGGAGTCGAACTACTGGTAGGCTTATAATTAGTAATGCTGTGACGGAGTCTTAATGTCTCAGTAATAAGGTTCCGTTTTTACCCTTTGTATATGTACCCCTAAAAAGTAACAAAGCGTTACATGTTTCTTGATCATGAGCCATGTTTTTCAAGATTTCGCTTGATATTCGGACACAAATTTGTAAATATAATAGACGCCCCAGTCGGCCGGCAGCTGCATGATATGATTTTCGTCAATGTTTTACAATTCAAATGTGACACCTTGGCCCTCGTCTGCTTTGCAAACTTAAAAAAACGTGCATGAAAATTTTGTGGTGCTGTCCTTGAGAATATCTACTCAGTCTGTAACCCAGTGGCCGTATTGGGCTGGATTAACATTAATGGGTACCATCAAACATCGTGTTAGGTACTAGCTGATCTATTCTGTTTATTTCAAATACGCACAACGTATTCCGCTGCTGTTTCTAGTTAAAAATTAATGTGATTTAAGTACCTACATTTACGATATTCCGAAGTCTGTTTATATTATATTCGGGTCCGTTGTCCCTGACGTAGCTGAAGCTCTGAAGGGCAATTCTTCCAATATTGACAAAAAAACAGATTTTTGATTAAAACTCAGTCTCGTTCTAATTTCAATGTCCAAATTCTTAAGATATTGAGGTTAGATTGAGACTTAATTTTAAACAGAGCTTTTGTTACGAATATTGGCCCTCTGTTTAAAATATTTAAATATTTTATTCGTTAATATATATATAAAGAAGTTGTGATTGAGCCTAAGTGGTATAAATAACCCAAAGTTCTATTTTTTCCAAGCATTGCAATATAACTAACTTTATTTTTGAATTACAAATAAGGGTTTTGAAATTGTTTGCCCAATTTCAAATCCCTTAAATGAAAAAGCAAAAAGTAGTAAATTGCAAATTCGGGATACAATTGCTTGCAACGAGATTGACTGTAGCTTGTATTGTAAAACTTCGTGTATAATCTAGCAACGCTATGCAGTAACAAGTTTATTGATAATTATTTTTATAGTGGATGTTTTTGGCTTACAAATAGTCGTAGTTCTAATATGTACAATAACGTTAATGGGAATAAATTATGAATCATGGAACGCAATATTTTAGAAGTTCTGTTCTCAGTAGAACCAACCTACCGAACCAGCGAAAGAATCAGGGCCGTCTTGACCTATGCCAGGAGCCGTGGGCACACAAGTAATTGGGTGCCCCAATTTTTTTTAAGTATGTATTTTATCCTAAATGTATTACGTATTTCTAATAACAAATTACAATATTTCCAAAAGTTTCAATACCTATAACCAAGGAATAAGTCAAATGAACTGCTTGTCATGTTCTGGTACATTACCATTTCTCGATAATCACCGCCTAATCACGCACGAGTATCCGCGATTAATGTAAAGCGCAAAGTGAAAATTGTGTAATTTCATCATTCAGTAACAATCTACAATACTAATGCAACAAACTATAATTTATATCTGTCGCAGCCAACTAGCTTACTTTTAATCCAACAGCTAGGCTAATGATTTGTTTCTGGATAGTTATAAGAAAATAACTACGAAGGTCAATTCGGGAAGTTCGCCGCGCTCCCGCATTAGCCTTCTAACCTAATCTATCTAATCTAATCAAGTCGGATTGCGCAGCTTTCTCAATAAACCTATCAATAACTTTATGTCTTATTTCAGCGTGGTGTCCTATCGTCCGAATGGCCTAAGCATTAGCCATTCAGTTTATTATTTTTTTTAAAAACATTCCGGATGAATAACATTCAGGCCGGTAATTGAACGGCACCGTTTAGTTAACAGGTTAGGCCAGTGATGGGGAGAGTACGGCTCGCGGACCAAATCCGGCGCTCGCTATATATGGCACACTATAATTATATTTTGACGCCTTAAAAGTACCTATAAAGTAAATTCTTTCCACTATAATAGGTGCATAGGTAAAGAAGTCATCTACACTAACCGCGTAGGTCTTGATTGTGTGGATGACACAAAGAAACGTGGGGAAGTGATTAAGGGACAAAGATGAAAAGTAATTTCATTATCATTATTTTCTATTTATTATCTATCACTATCATTATCATTCAATATGTCTAGCCTAGTGGTATGGGTAATGAACTGCTGAGACGAGGTCTTGGGTTCGATCCCAGGTTTTACCATGGCACACACCAATGACTTTTCGATGCTTTTCGAAGTTATGTGTGTATTTATCGCAGGTTTATAAGTGCCCGGTTAATAGCAATAGGCGCCACCTATTACATTGGGACCTAAACATAAACTGGCGAAATGTGGGTGCTAGTACCTCTGCCTACTCCTTCGGGGATATTAGGCGTGAGTTTATGTTATGTTATGTTAATATCAATGAATTTCAAAACAAATGTGTGATACTGTGACTCGTACATTAATAGGGCAAAATTAATGAATTTAATGATCTCCAGAATGAGAAATCTATGGTTGAATGAATAGGCTGCAAATACACGTATTACACTAAATATTCATGTTTTTTGTTCGCAGGTTTAAAGAGGAGCCGGAGGAGTCGGTGTCAGGACCTTCGTCAGGTAAGGATCTTTATTTATTGGTTTCTCGTCACAATATTATGAACTCGGAGATTTACATTTGTATATGCGATCTTTGCAATAATAATTTGTTATTTTAACCAATGTTTTGATTTTCTTGAAGCGCATTAATTGATATTCCTTGGTCCCTTCTCAGAACGTATAAATTTGTCCAGTTATAAATTATAATAATAAAATGGATATCTTTTCTGAGACAGGAGGATATTTAAATTTTGCACGACTTTTTCCATTACAAAGTTGTAGAATGCATCTGAGTGGCGAATCACTAATCTAGAATTCTTTACGTGGGCCTAATAATAGGGAGGTTATATCATACATACTTTGTCGTATTTATTAGGTACATATCTAAGTCCGAAATTTGCTACCCCTAAGAAAGGGGCTAGCCATTATCAAATCACGACTCGCTGATAATGGGGCCACCTTGAAAGTATGGTCTTTCAAATAAAGAAAGGATCTAAAAAATCGGTTCATAAATGACGGAGAAATCAATGCACATAGGTATGTTCTATACGTCGAATGTATCATCTCTTTTGAAGTCGGTTAAAAATAACACACCACAAACACGCAATTCTCTACGTAATTGAACACTGGGTATGTCATAAAATGTACACCGTTTAGCTGATTCTGCATTGAAGAATAATGCATATATATTTAATAAATAACCTCGTGTTCGCACAGTTGCAACACACCCACGGCCGCGAACTCGTAGCTTCTGAATGAAGTACTTCGTATTAAGTGACTTTACCTAAGTTTTATTGAACTACTTTTAAACCGCGTGTTTATGTAAAAAACTTGAAAGTGTGATAATCTCCTAAACATCGGTAGAGCATCGCGCCTTTGTCGGTATCCAGTTGATGAAGTGGTGTGGTAAGTACCTATGTATCATAAGTCTTCATGTTACCAAAACTCAATCCTAGAGATTTATTTCCGGAGGTTATAACATTATTAAGAGAATAAGCTCGGAGAGGGTTCATAGGCATGATATGAAATAATTTGTAATAGGACGTTTTAACACACCGATGTAATGTGTGCCAAGACAGCTTCAGGGTCTACAGTTACCTGTAGACCCACACCAAGCTGTCTTGGCAGAGGGGTCGTAAGTGATCTAGAGATGAAGTTTTCATAGATTGAGGTTTCTCAAAAAATTTATATCCGACTCGTTGTTAAAGCTATAGAAATTTCAACAATACATAATTGAAAATTTATTTTATCTTAACGTTAGATTTTAATAGGGCAGCTAAGGAGGGCTGGGCCGTGAACTAGTGACCCTGTGATCTGAGACTCACACCAAGATTACTTATTATTCTTAGCTTATAAAATTTTTAGACATTTTATAAATACGGGGCATTAAGTCCGATGTTCAAGGGTCCTCCTGTAAAGGATACCTAATTTATTAATCATTTATATCTTTAAAAAAATTGCGTTAAACATAGGTACCTATATTAGTTTTTTATCCGCAAAGACACCTAGAAACTTTTCTTGTTTTGCATAAACAGAGAAAGAAGTACCTTTTTAATTTTTTTTTATAGCACTTAGGTGGCAGACAAGCGCACGGCCCACCTGATGGAAAGTGGTTAGCGTGGCCTATGGACGTGTGTAACACAAGTGGAGCCACACTCGCGCTGCCGACCCTGTAAGCGCAGAGTTTATGTGCCGTCAGTGTAGAGGACAAAGCAGGACAAGCCATTAGTCATCCCACTGACAGTACAAATTCTCCAGTGAGCTCTGGCTACCCTACGCATCGTGTTCTGATTGAATAATTTGTGCTACACGTACCATACATCGTTTTAAAGCCGCTCAAAGAAATGTGACTTTCTGGAATCAAGAAATGTATAGCCAAGCTTCTTAGAAAACATCTATAAGGGTTTTTTTTTTTTTTTATGTGCGCAATATCCTCACGGATACCTCCCCACCGGAGCCGGTGGAGGAGGTTATGTCGGACTCGAACCGACTAAAACGCACGCCGCCTGTGGGTCGTTTTGGTTGCCGAAGGTGAGGTTGACAGGCATATCCCTCGCACCCCGGCCGACCCAGGGCCATCTCTCACGATCTGGCCCTCTTCTCGGGTGTGGGGACTACAGAGTCCCCAACTCGTCCCCGGAAACGGGGAGGTGCGCCACGCGCGCCACCGCCGCGGCCTGCTTCTGCCAGGGTGACAGGCGGCTTCACCTGTCACCCCCAGGCCGGCGCTCATGGGGGGCGGAGGTCGTTCATCGACCTCCGACGCCCGAGTTGCCTTCGTACGTGGGCAGCTTGTCTTGCGATCCTTCGTCGCTCCCGCTGCCGCTCCCGCTGCCGCTCCCGCCCCGTCTCCTCCTTCACGAGCATTACTTGCTCGCAGAAGGAGGCGCCGGCCGCCCACGCATCCGCGCAGCGAACCATCGCCGCGAGCAAGGTGGAGAGCGTGAGAACCCTCACTCCCAGGGCCGCCACAAGCTCCCGCCTCGGCGTCTCCCACGCCGGACACTCGGTGAGCGTGTGCGGACCTGAGTCCTCCCTCGCGTCGCAGTGATGGCACTCGGACGTTGGCTCTTTCTGCATCCGACGCAGATACTTTCCGAAGCATCCGTGCTCGGTGATCATCTGCGTCAGACGGTACGAGAGGCTGCCGTGTGGCCTCTCTAGCCACTCCCCCATGATAGGTCTTACCGCCGTTACTACGGCGTGCCCTGCGCCTGGTCGCCCAAGTCGTATCTCCCATTCCGCCACCATTTCCCTGTGGAGCCGGGCCGGGCCCCGCTCCCGCGCCGCCTTTCGGAACCGGTATAGCGCCGAAAGGCATAACATCTATAAGGGTATTACAAATATGTTTATTTGTGAAGCTTGGCATATTGTACCTACCGAAATATCTGCAAATAACAAATAATTAAATAGAAGTGTATGTTTCTAACTAAAATAGCAGCTTTTACTCATACAAAAGCATATCAGTTATTTTATTGCATCACATCGAGTCTGTTCAAATGAAACTCGGTTCCTGGAATCCATTTGAAACTAATTGGATAAGTCCGTGCAGATCTTGTTTTTAGTGTTGTTTTGAGTGTTGTTTTGAGTGTTGTGTTTACTCGACTACGGCGAAGCCAAAAGAGGGTTTTGTACACATCCGTTCATTTCCTAACTAACTTCTTATAAACCACACTTCCAGCCCGGGGTCTGCTTATTACTATTGTTTTTTTATTATTATTAAATATTAGTAACCTAATTTTTCGCAGGTTTATAAGTGCCCGGTTAATGGCAATAGGCTCGCCACCTATTACAGTGGGACCTAAACATAAACTGGCGAATTGCGGGTGCTAGCACCTCTGCCTACCCCTTCAGGGATATAGGCGTGAGTTTGTGTGTGTATTAGTAACCTAAATTATATATATATATATAATACCCGTTAACCCCTCCAGATAAGCTAAATTGCTCTCAAGCAATCACCTACTACTACCGACGTGAACCCACCCCTAACTCATTAGGGGTGGGTTCACGTCGGTAGTATAGTGGTCAGGTAACTCGGAACCTCTCAATCGGAAGGGCGAATCCGTAACCACCAAGGTAAAGACGCTTCCTGCCGTTTGCTGCGTTGACTCTACTTCCAAATCTGAGAGCTTGTGTGTTTGGAAAGGTTGATTTGGGATTCAAATGTGTTGGCTTGTACGAGGTTTGCTTTATATAAAATTTATCTTCGCTAACTTGTGATATTTTGTTTAAAAGATGTACAGTATAAAAACACCTTCCTTAGTTGTATTCGATGCTTGAAAAGCGATCATACATGATCATCATACGTGAAACGCAACCTACATTGAAGAAAAGTTAAGTCTAAAAAAAATCTTAGCATATAAATTCCTAAGATTTGCATGGTTATAATACAATGTGATTATGTAACTTGCAAGTGAAGCGTTTTCAAATCAAGGTTACATGCATGGGGCATGCGGCTTGCCTCCAGCTTGTAACATTATATCTATTGCGATAATGCTTACATGCATTTTGTGGCAAGAAGATATTTATATGTAGGCATGTGTTACTTTAGGCTGTGTTCCCTCGTGATGGTTTCAAAGCTACCCGGATTTTCTCGTATGGAGCCGGCAAAACCAATCGGAGCGCAGCATTGGCTGCATATAAAATCAATAGGAAGTGCCTCACAGTTAAGACTCGTGTGGTATGACTGCGTTATGACAACACAGCTTACAACTCAATTGGCTACTCTTTTTATCTCTACTCTCATTTATTTATACTAGTGCTCGCCCAGTAGCCGAGATTCGACCGTAATTAATAAAAATATTATAAATTTGAACATTATTAAAGGTCTTGCATAAACTGTTATAAATAATCTCAGATTTCACCAGGGTATCAATATTATTGCGCCTACTTTTTTAAATGAAATAAAAATTAATCAGAAAATATGACGTTAAAACCTCCTTACTATCCGTATAAACTACCAATATGCCAAATCTCATCCTACTACGTGCCCGAAATTTTTGCTTCATGTGTATATCATTGTTGAAAATTATGGCATTACGTATTTTGTGTGAGACTCTACTAAGACCTATGCAGCTAAGCCGGCCTCACCGCAAGGCCGGTACATCTGTTGATTGACGGACCAGGGTCTGTCGCAGGATTTTCCTTTCATGTAAGTTATATGAGCCAATTCAAAGGACGGAGAAGTTGGAGGCGTTGTTCACGGTAACTTTGAGGTGAAGGCTTCGGATGTTACCGTTAATATCGTTAAGATGATGATAGTAACGTCTCTGTTATGTGTGTATGTATACTATACACTGTTTGTTATATGATTGATCATAATTTGTGAAAGTTTAGCTACACTTGTTTCCATACTTGAGTCCTAGGTTTAGGGAATTTAAAACCGGTAAGGAAAGGTATCTGTGGGAATATCCGCACGACAAAAAAGGTAATAGCTTTTCAAAAACACAGAGACATGGCGTTCCATTACTTAGTTGTACTTTAGAAATTTGCACGACTTAAATTTTCTAAATAGGCTCCAGAGAGGCTTTGATTCGAAACTCATTTCACTTCAAAAGTATGTATACAATATTCACCAAAAGCCAAATGAAGAATTTTTCTTTCTTGTCGTCATCGTCATCTCGGAATTGTTCTCGGTTGCATTATTCCTAGGAGCAAGTGTTCGCTTACTCTTTACCCTTAATTAGACATATATGGATTTTCTGCGAGCAAACTTTTAACTCCGAGAGTAGGCTGACAATAAACAATTTGTATTGTAACCATGTATTAATCATTATTATTGCCAACTGTCATACTTACATGATGTTAGGTTGTGTGGTGTGTGCATCATTATATTATGCATTGATGATATATCGCACTAGGAGTTTATACAGTATCTGTTATACTTGGTTCCGTCACGGTGCACGGGCACGGCGTAACTACCTTCCACCGGACGCAAACACCATAATATCATAGCTATCTGTGACATAGTAACACATACTACAAATTAGTTATGCGTGTAATCAGGTGTTAAGAGTATAATCACGGTAAAACTCAGTTCGAAGTGTGTATTTAAGAATATTTTGCTGTCTCTATAGACACGCAGAATATTAGTGTAATTAAGTCGGCATAAATACCTATTAAAAAATCAGTTGGTTGGTTCAGTAACCACGGTTAACTGCTAAATAAAATCCACTGATTTTTTTGATTTGTTTGACATTTGACCATTGAATTTTGTTTGGGAAATTTACAGAAATAGTCGGTATTCGCGTGATTTGGGCTTGAAAATTACAGCATACTGGCGAACCAGGTATACATTTTTTTTCATTTTCACATATAACATTTCCTTGAATTTGATTAGTTATTGAGCACGCTCTATTGCGCCTCCTTCACTTTGTCTAGCGGGTACTCCCAACGACCGTCGATTCGAACAGCGGCATCTTGGCAGTCGACTGTGGCGTCTGGGCTTACAGAGTTAGATGACAATATCATTTATATCGCATAGGTACTTGTACAGAATTGGAGTATCCAATTCTGTGCGTAGTTGCATTGGTTCGGCAATTTATACAATAAAATCTAAATAATAATAAATAGTAAAAGTATATAATGATGAAAAATTACGTATAAGAACTATATCTATTACGGGAACCCATAGCGGTGGGAAATTATCGTCAGTTATCACCAAAGTGATTATATTATAAAAATATCGGAAAAAGTCTCGATAAAAAAGGTGTAGTCGACAAAAACAGTGAATTCGTCATATTATGTCTAACTTCGCGTAACTAATTCGTTATTTTTCATTGATTATATTACTATTATACAATACTAAAGACAAACGTTTACACTAAGGAGGAAAATTATTTTTTAAAGGATGATAGATACTTCTTCTCCATTTTAGCGTTTATCCCAATAGGATCCGAAGCTTTCAACTCAGAGTCTGAGCTCCGCTTTACCAGTATAACTGCGGATTTGACTGAACATAATTTCCGTGAAGCGACTGCCATCTGACCTCCACAACCTAAAGGTGATATCGACACATTGCATAGACTAGTTGTTGGATTTTTTATGGCTTCTACTACCCGGAACATGAAGCACAACCTCCCCGTCCAACAGCTATCACGGCCGCCCGGCCCCCGCATTGCCACCCGCTAAGCCAAGCTCTCGAAAAATTAAAATAATCATTCTAATACTTCTAACCGTTATCATTCTTTCCGTTTAAAAGTAGTTTAAAGTTTTCTTTTTAGGGACCTTTTCACTTTTAGAACGATTTTCAATTATTTTTCAAATAGAACAATTGTTTAAAATGTAGCCAACAAATAACACAATATTAACAGTTTTCAAATACGTCCACAAATAAAAAAGTAGTTTGCCTCTGAATATACGCCTAAAAATCGAAATTGAAGAATCTACTCCCTTTAATAATGAGTAAAACCGAGCGACCGGAGTTAACCTTACTTGCGTTAACTCTGGTCGCTCGGACTTTACCTCGGAACCCGGGGTTTATGTGTATATGAGTGTGTGAAGATTTACTCTCGTGATTGAGGGTTGGATCGTGTATAGTATAAAGGCCAATACAAACCAAATTCTCAAAGGACGAGTAAGAGAGCGGACCCGAGCTCCGATTTACAAGCGGATTTGCAAGTAACCAGCATGCATTTGTATGAAGAAGAAAGATTGTGTGTATATTATATATGGCTACTTTTTATCCCGAATGAATAAACTGCAGGGATACGTGGGGGCTACGACCTGTCGCCACACGTGAGAGGAAACCTTCCTGGTGTTTATTCCGGAGTTGCTCCCAGTTATCAACAAATCTTATGAGACAACCCACCTATCTGCTAATGGTACTACTTTGCAAATCCTTCTAATAATACATACTTAAAAGCGGCTCTATATACTATTCATAAGGTATAATTTCTAAAGACGATGTTAAGAAACTTGTTTGATTAGATGCATCATCACCAGGTCTTTATGTCAAAGGATTCTGAAGCGTAACTCGTAAAAATACGATATAGATTAGCTTGTTAGAGGAGATATAACAGCGGTACCTGGTTCAGCGACCTGAGGAAAGGTTTTGCTTCCTGTGTTAACAGCGCTGTGATAGTGATGCGAAGTAGCATCGGTAAATAATCGATTTTTATATGTTTAGCGATGAAGAATCGATTTTTTCATATCTGTTTTGTTCATTCAAATTTATTGACACAACGCATAGTGGTAAGCTTGAACGTAATCTTTAAAGTAAACGCCGCTTTTGCTATAAATTCTAAAATTATGATCGCACCATGACCTCAATAAATGCTTTTGCTCTACGCCCTTAAAGAAGGGATTATAGGGAAGATAAACACGTTTGTGGGTAAATCACTTAACTGTGATCCGCACCTCCTAGTGCGACAAAGAAATTTATTTGCGTGGGATGTCTCATGTGCTTCACGATAAGAAGTAAATTGAATTCTAGTGCCTGCGAATTCATTCATGTGGATTTAGATTTAATTTTTTTAAGGGTTATCCTAATATTTATTCTAGGAAATTCGGACCAGTCACTTCAGAGATTAGGTACCTACCTACCCAAAATAGACTGATATACACTCATATGCCTTCATTGAAAGGTGGTCTATAAATCTAGAGATTTGTTACTATACCAAATGCAACCATGCTATTATTTTACATCGGACATGTACCTGCGAACCAGTCGGTAGAGTTTGTGCTCGTGTCATCGGTTCTGACGCTGATAAGTTGGTTAATTAGCAAGTCCATTAATTACACGACTACCGAAAATAGTTTCAATGTTTTCAATGTTCAAAGGTGTGAGATTGTACCTATTTTTGTTACCTGAGTAAATCCACTATTATCCATAATTCCATTATGGTAGCCTAGTGGTATGTGTAATGGACTGCTGAGACGAGGTCTCGGGTTCTATCCCAGGTTTTACCATGGCACACATCAATGACTTTTCGATTCTTTTCGAAGTTATGTGTGTATTTATCGCAGGTTTCTAAGTGCCCGGTTAATGGCAATAGGCTCGCCATTGGGACCTAAACATAAACTGGCGAAATGTGGGTGCTAGCACCTCGGCCTACCCCTTCGTGGATATAGGCGTGAGTTTATGTTATGTTATGTTATCCATTATGGAAAATAAAATAAAATAAAAGTATGATTAACCCACTAGAGAATGTTACTCCAAACCTCTCAGGCAAGTCACTCTACATACTAACATGTCACTACACATACTACCACTGCACCACTGAGGCAGTCGCAGTCCTGAAGCAATGACTTCTAAATACCTATATGCCTGGACTGAACTATTTAGACCAAAAATTGAGTTACGGTTCCTGGGTGAGGTGGGAACGAATTTCATAATTGGAATTAACTAGTTAATTTACTATCTATGTAAAATCAACAATCTCATGAACAGAAGGAGGCCGCCACTTACCCTTCAATAATGTCAAATCCTGCTAAATTGTCCTTGATTTGCAATAAAACAGTATGCATTTGACAGTGACCACCAGGGTTATAAATGTTGATACCTGTCTATATAGATGGACAAAGCGTACTTTTGTCATTACAAAGGTGCGCTTATGACAGCTTTAAAGAAGGTTATGGTCAGGTTGTGGTCTTTATTCGGTACCACCAGTCTAACTTTACTTATATATCACCTATACATAGAAATCATTATTGTCCCAGAGTGGTCTTTAAGAACATCTTGTTCTAGCAGGCAAGTGATCTACTATTCCCAGTGTTCGGTAATTACTGGAAATTTGAAGCAGCCATAATGTTAGGGCGTTCGACGTACTACGAGTACAACATTATCGATGACATTAAAGCTTGTTAAGGTGAAACACGAGGACGAGGTTACCGAAATTTGAATTCAGAATTTTCGCTTGTAATCGTAGGTATAGGATGCCTTTTTTTAAGTGGGACACTATGGGTAGATCGGAAACCATTAGTTCTATAAACATACATATAATCACGCCTTTATCCCTGAAGGGTTAGGCAGACGTAACGCCCACATTTCACCAATCATTGTTATCGGTACCACGTAATAGGCGGTGAGCCTAGTGCTGTGTATTATCTATGCCTCAGTCTGGGTTGTATATATCTGTCTGATGTGTATTAGGCTTAGTAGCCTTGTACGACACCGCATGGGAAGAGATGGGGTGGCCCAAATTCTACTCTGTCGGGAACCACACGGTATTATAAACGCGGTCTATAAACAATCGTTCTAATCGCGGTTCGCCCCCTTGTAATTCTGATGCGGTTTCGGTTTTCCGAGTTAATGATATTTACCTATGACGCTCACAAATAAAAGTGGCTGCATACTAATAGTATATTATAGTACGAGTGTGTAAAGTTGTTGGTGATTACCGCTAAAACACCGTTGAGTTGAAATGAAATGTGGAAAACATTTTATGTACTCTCATACTGAAATGTAAATATTAAAATTAAAAAGAAATTTAATACGTATAGAGTATCAAAATAAATTTAAAAAATTACCAAGTTTATCAAAGTTAAAGGACACAATTTATTTTTAATGTTTTGGAGGTTGTTTTTGGTGACGGAGGTATTTTAAATTTAAGTTAATTAATATAGGTAATTCTGTGCAGTTGCTTGACTAGTAGGTCAAGCTCTTTGATTTGATACCCGTATTGAGGGAATTGTAAAAAAAATGTAATGCGCTATTTTATGGTGGCGGGCATCTTGAATTTGAAATTTATCATAGTGCATGGTGTGTTACTATTGAAGCCCTTTCATTTGATACTCATATTGAGGGAGTAGTGAAAAAATATGCACTCCGTAATTTTATGGCCGCGGCCATCTTGAATCGTTTTTTTTTTCAAACATAGCTAAGAATACTTTTGACTAATATACTTTTCAAAGAAAAAATCTATATTCAAATCGGTTCATCCGTTCAGGAGCTATGATGCTACAGACAGACACACACACACATACATACACAGACACGTCTTATAACATACCGTCCTTTTTGCACCGGGGATTAAAAATTATAATGAACTGTTTTTAATTGACTAATTGACGTGTCCTATATAAAAAAAACACGTACTTGTTGAAATTATCTACGTAATTAAATACGAAGTTGCATAACATTAGTACGCAGTAAGTACATTAAGTTTTTTGTACAGTTGACATGACCTTTTGTGTATCGAAACTTTTTTAAGAACAAAGAAAATCAACCAATAATATTAAAAAAGTAAACTCTCTTGTGAATTGTAGCGAAGAAAATGTCATATTTTTAGCCGACTACGGCGAAGCAAACGGAGGGTTATGATATTGACAAAATAAATTTGAGATAAAAATGTCGTGTTTGATATCAACTGAAAGGGCTTGATTAGCACATTTCAAATATGTATAAATAATACCTATTTCTTGCCCCACAATAATATAAATTAAAAAATAAGTTTAAAACTAAAACTCGACAGTCTAACAAAACAATACATTGTAGGGAAAAGTGGCATACGGCCACGGCTGTTTAATACTTTTTCAGTAGTCGAGTTTTAGTTTTCAACTTATGATTATAAGTGCCATTATATGTCAAATCGCGGTGAAATTAGATTCACTTTATGAGCAAGTGTTTTGAAATTAGAGTCACTTTATGAGCAAGTGTTTTGAAATTAGAGTCACTTTATGAGCAAGTGTTTTGAAAAATAAATTATTTAACTGAGCTTATCAAATTACGAATAGTAAAACAGCGGTAAAAGTTGCGTAGGTTCTTATTTTATCATCCACCCAACCAATATTAGTAAATTATTTAACTATTAAATATTATGACGTCACAATAAATTATTTCATTCAAACTTATTTAAAACTTTCTGTTTTGACGTTTGTAAAAAATAACTAATTTGACCAGTCAGTCAAATATCCAATTACATAGTATGCTACTCTCGCGTCGCGTCGCCCCAAGTAGGTTGCTTTGTTCTTAATAAAGTTTCAATGAAAAGTGATCATGTTCAATAGCACAAATAAATATACCTACTGCTTACATTTTTATGCAACTTCGTAATTTAGTAGATAATTTCAACTTGTGCGTGTTTAATAAATTAAACTATGCCATCAAAAACGGTTAATAACATTTTGTAAACTGCACATTTATTATTTTTTCTATAAATAAACTTTTTTTTTCTAAGTAGGTACAATAATATAATAGTAGTTAATGAAACTGTTACATAATAAGGGTTCTTAATCCAAATTATGTGCAGTTTCATACACTATTTTATTTACCTAATCTCATGAAATAGTTAACATAATTTGCGTAAAATTACAAAGTTATTTTAACGCCAAAATTCACCACAGAGTACCTAACATAACATGTATAATATAAACTCACGCCTATATCCCCGACGGGGTAGGCAAAGGTGCTAGCACCCATATTTCGCCAGTTTATGTTTAGATCCCAATGTAATAGGTGGCAAGCCTATTGCCATTAACCGGGCACTTATTAACTTGCGATAAATACACACATAACTTCGAAAAGCATCGCAAAAGTCATTGGTGTTTGCCATGATAAAACCTGGGATCGAACCCGAGATCTGGTCTCAGCAGTCCATTACCCATACCACTAGGCTAACGCGGTTTTTATCACCTACAGAGTACCTATGTAGAAAAAATGCATCTTGAGTCCAGTTGAAGTCGAATAGAAATGGAAAAAGGCTTTTTTTTAAAATTTATTTTGATACTCTACCCGTAAACAATGTCTTTAAAGTTTTTATTAAATTTTTGCATAAGCGTAAATAAAATATTTTTTTAGTATTATTTTAGTAGTATTATACACTTGTGTATTGATGATTACCGGCTTCGGTACTTTTAAGACCATCGCAATGACAATGACGCCTCGGCGTTATTCACCAACATTACACACTCATACCATAATGTACTATTATCTGACCTCATAAAATAGTTAACATAATTTGCGTAATATTACTCATTTATTTTTAGCGTCCAAATCCATTTGCTGATAGTATACGTGTTGCGCCGCATCCACCACAGACTATATAAAGAAAATGCATGGATACCCCTTGAGCCCAGTTGAAGTTGTTTTCAACACACTTTCTCATAAAATCTTTTATTTCACCGCAACTAGTACAAAAATTACTATACAGAATGTATTTCACAAAAAGAATTTTAAGTATTTAATTTTTACAATATATTATTGAGACTTTTTATCTTTATTTCATACGAGACAAAACGTAGAATACCTGTTTACAGTTCGCGTGACGTAACTATAACAAGTTTACTTCGTAGATATAATTTAATGACGTCACGCGCAGAATTTCACGTGACCGACCGTTTTTCAAGCACTTTCAAATCATTTAGTATGCTAACTATTCAAATCGATTAGGATAGGATTTTTTTTTTGATCAGTTCCGGCAGGATTAGATCCCGCGTGTGGCAACGTGGCTCAGCGGTCAGAGCTTGCCGCCTGCAAGGGAAAGATCGCGGGTTCGAATGAGTTAGCTACAAAAGTTATTGCTGGTCTATTTATGGTCTTTCGCAATGACAAAAATTTGATGCTGTAAATCCATTATAGTAGTAGGTACAGTGGAACGATATAGTACAGCAACAAATAGCGATAACGAACAAATGTTGAAAATAATGTCAAGTTTATTTTCGTAAATGCATTTTGTATTTTTGCGAAAATATGTCATTTTCATCACATTGACTGACGCATAATGTGGACGCATATAGAATGTTAATGTGATAACCTTTGCTCCACTTTGTATAGATGCTATCTTCCTTAACTCGGGCACCCTCTTTATTGTTACGAAGATATGAATACGTATTCTAGCACATTCTACACAGCGCTATTTACACTCAAAGTAAGCATAGCTTAACTAGCTCGTGGACTTTTTAGAACAGGAGCCAGACACATATACATATATGAGTTAATGAATTTGCACTTATCTGTTTAGATAAAGAGGTCTATGGGGTAAGTAGCTTCGACTGGCTTAGATGATGCCATTGAAAATGTTTGCTTTCGACAGTACCTAAAGATTTAAGAGTTCTGCTAGACCCCAACTTACTAGATGGGATTCCTAAATGACAGGCATGAAAGTCATAGGTACTTTACTTTAACAACCTGTGTGTCTTCATAAAAGAGTCGCATTCTACCAAAGTGAAAAGCTGCTAAGTATGAGGTAACCGGTTCAATTCCCGCTCAGCGCAAGTATTTATACTTATGAACACGTATATTTACATTCGTCGGGGTGTTTCTATGCACAATTTATATTATAATTTATACAACAAAAATGTGCCAAACGGTACCAGGACATTCCCTACAGAAACTTAAGACTTTCTTCTTTACACTACTAAGATAGCAAACAATCGCAATACCTTCTTGGTAAGCGTTAATCGTGACTTGCATGTCAATAACCCTTTGGCGTATCAAAGTTCTTTAGTTAGATCAGTTGTCGATTTGGACAGCCAAATTTTTCTTGGATTGGTTGGGATCACCAATCCAAATTTGGCTGTTTCTTAACCTCGCAATCTGTTAACCTATTCAGTTACCACTTAGCTACGAGTTCCTCCCACCAGATCGTGGGAAAGTTAGCAAACAGTTGGCAGCATTTATTAAACCCGTAAATTCTGGTTAGAATAATCGATTAAGATTGGCAGCGCGACTGTGACTCCTCTGGTGTTACAGACGTCCATAGGTCACGGTAACCACTTTCCATCAGGTGGGTCGTGTGCTTGTCTGCCAACGAAGTGGTATAAAAAAAAAAAAGATGGGAAAAAATTGAATAAATTCAGACGGGATTTAAATTCGATCCGCGATCTCTCCCTAAGAGAGGGAATGCCCTGACCACTAAACCATCGAACCTTACCAGAAATCATCCAAATCTTCCTATATATATCCGTCTTACAGCTACTATATTTATATACCTATTTAAAATATATAAATATAGTAGCCGTATATACTATATTTAAATTTCACTGTTTAGAATAATCCTACCTAAATACCTTCTTTGCCGCCTACAGTTAAAATAAAAGCTGTAAAGGAAATATATAAATATTTTCATAATCATTAATTCAAGAGTTGAATCGACCAGGCGGCAGTAAAAACTATAAAGCTCCTTTTTCACTTTGTTTAACAAGTAGATATCTAAGTTTTGATCAAAAAAATATAATTACAATCTCAAAGAGCGCCTAGGTGCTTATTGGTGCGCAACCAATAAGCACCGAGAATAATATTAATGTTTCTGAACAAAGGGTGCAGTATTAAAGTGTTGAATACTTTCAAATGTTTCACCTTGCAATTATGTATTTTGCGTCATTGTTTTGCTTGAACTGTGAATGTATGACTCTAAATTATGCTTGCTGCGCAAATCCCCCTCATTCGCATATGACATTATTGGGAATGTTTTGAAGCTTTACCCTTGTGATTATACATTTCAATAAGCACGTTGTTATTTGCAGTGCTCACGCGCGGTCACGGTCGAATCCCCAGTTAATAAATCATTCAACACAATTTGTAGTCAATCGAATCAGAATATCTGCAACATCGTATCGACATATCGTTGTCAGATCACACATTTTCAATATAAAATTATAACATATCATTTAACGTCATTACATCGAAGGCTGTCTAGCGAGTTATCGATAAATTGAGTAACAGGGAACATCACTATTGCTTATTACGTACTGGGCGTGCGTTGCCGTACGATTTTCTTATTATATTATGAAGGTATCTACCATCGAAGCAGACTAGATTACAGACAAGGGAACGTTTCCAAAGTTTCCTACTAATACTATTACTCTAAAGGTTATGAAAATAATGAAAGACTCGTAGCTCGCAACGCACTACAAAGGCTTAGTAGGTACATTAGTAGCTTGAATCTTTAGATGTGTACCTATCTGCCCTAAATGTACAATGTTTTAAAAATATTATTCTGTAACTTTGAGGGGTCAGTCGGTAACTATATACTTATTCCAGAAAAAATGTATATGTTTTTTACTTTAAGTTATTAATTGTGACACAATCCATGTTCACAACAGCTTATATAATAGTATACAATCAACATTTTTTTACGGTAAACGTTTCATCTATATGGCAAGCCTGAAAGATGATTCAAGATTCTGCTACGGCTATTCAAAGCATTATATATATCATACAGTGCATATTTCGAGCTTGATATGTTTATAGAGTAGTCAAAACTTCTGTTTTAGTACCTTAGTTTTAGTATATTATAAATACAAACTGTTTGATACCTGTAGAGTACACTACTCTACAGGTATCAAACTGTCAGTCCGATATCCGATCGATAGAACGCCCTACAAAGCATCAGCCGATGTTAATCGGACTTTAATTGAACTTTACGAAGTGGCATATCAAAAAATGGGATCTACTCTACATCGGAAATTTTAGATCTGCTTTTTATAGCTCTCCTGATGCTTCTCTTACTTATATCTGCAGGTCTAAAAGGGTCACTTTATTGAAATTTGTATGTGAATTGTATTAGGTTAATATTTTGTTTTGCGGCAATATTTACACGAAATTAGGATCTGCTTAGGATCTGCTTAGTACATGATTTATCGTGATTCGGCTCATATCAGTGACCATTTAACGAATTTTATAGAAATCTATTAGATCTACTGGAAATGCATTATGTTACTAGTTCTTAGCAGAATCGCTCAATGTGGTCGTTTTAGACCCTCTGGTCTTGCTCTATTTTAGTTCATACATAAACTAAAATAGCTAAGCGGGCACATACATTTATTATGTAAGTTAATTCGCATATGGCTGACAGGAAATGACGTAAATTATTCCCAATAAATTCGTGGCTCATGAATTTAAATCTTGAATATAAAATACTAAACCACGTGTTGATTTAGCATTTTTTTTTGGAACCCGGTGCTGGTATCATTCTGGATATAGAAAATTATACCTTAATACTAAATGGGCTAAAATAATTTTCGTTTGCACGTCGGAAGAGCTTTACTCTTCTCGAAGCGGACGGGTGTACATGTACTTGACGTAGCAGACAGTTGACTGAGATTATAAAAAAAATATTTCAATATTATAATATGCGAAATAATATTATAGTTCTGGAAGCCATCACGAGGAAAACAGAATAGGCGGTAGTCTACTAGCTAAGGGCTCTTACACATGAACATGATACGATTTCGCGCCTGGCTACGACGCGGCATAGTTTTCCGGTACGACATCGTATCATGGAAATCTCGTAGAACAATGCGACGTAGACCGACGTGACTTCGTAGAGCAACGCGTCGTCACATTATGCCCGTGTGTAAGAGTCCTAGTCCTCAGAGTACCTTATTATTGTAATATTTTATAAAATGTAGAATTCCAGAACCTTGTATCTGATTACTTGCCTTGTAAATAAATGGACCAACATTAGTTATAAACAGGGCCTTGAATGTCTGAACCTACGTTATACTTTTCTAACCGAGTTCTAGAAAGGGAGAGGTTCTGAATTTGGATGTTATTTTTTATATGTGAATGCGCATAGTTGCGTCATTTGCGGACGGATTATAAAAAATATTTTTTTGTTCAAAAGTTCCGAAATGGTCCCATTTACATTATGTGAAGATTTGATGAGGAGTTTCAGAGACAGACCACACAACTCTTCAATAAATACTAGGAAATCAGCTGCGATTGTTGCAGTCGCATATTATTGTGTTAGTCATGTTGTGGCTAAGCTCCGTAAATAAATATTAAAAAAAATAAAACTTATGCAAGATCACATCATAACATCACAACATCACGCCTGTATCCTTTGAATGGGTGTACATAATATTCAGCTAGATTTTTGATGTTTTATGCATCGATTTCAAAAAATATATTTATATTCGTTTAAGTTTAACTTTGTGGCAGTCCTATGTTAACTTCTTCTACTGTACCTTGAATGCCAGAGATTCACAATGGAACTCTTCAAAATAAATTGAAAGTGTGAAATAAGCGAAGTATTATTATATTTATGACATTTCTGTGCCACGGTTGGTAGGCAGACAACACAACTTTTTAGTGATGTACAGCATAAAGCATAAATGGAAATCTCTAGATTTGGACTAGGCAGGTTGATAACGTAACTACATACAAACATACGTATAATCACGGCTTTATCCCTGGGGGGTTAAGCAGAGGTGATTTAACACCCACATTTCACCAATAATTGTATTCGTAATAGGGGGTGAGCTTATTGCCGTATTCCGGGCACTATTGTTGACTCGAGCCATGCATCTGAGGCTGAGTCTGGGCTGTATATATCTGTCTGATGTTAAACAGCCCTATCCCTTAGTCGCCTGGTACGACACCGCATGGGAAGAGATGGGTGGCCCTAATTCTACTCTGACGGAAACCACATGGCAATATAATGATAATCTAACTCCTTAACGAAAAACCTTATGATTGTCTTGTTTGAATGATTAGAGGAATATTATTATTTCTACAGCTATTTTATTAAGGATGCCAACAGTAAGCAGTATTACCATTTCTTTTAGACTTCAACAAAAGTCTATCGGCTTTTTCATCTTTTGAGGTATATCTGCAATTATTTTTTACTTTTCGGTGTGTTTTTTTTTGTTAAAAGATACTTGTTAAAATTCGAATATATTGCTGGAGATCGAATCAAGTTGGTGTAATAGGAATTTCACTCATTTTAAATGTTTTATATAACGACTACTTAGTACACGGCTGAGCGAGATTTACTATTGATTTTTTAATGTCTTAACCGTGTCCTAATGTTTCCTTACTAGTGGATTCAGCAAGTAGTTAGCAATGGTTGTTTAGAAATAATACAACCGAATAAATATAATTACTGCCAAAACAACAGTTGTTGCCATCGCTACTTACTTACCAATAGTAGATTGTATGACAAGGCAGCAAAGTATATTTATGAAGGCGAGGGCGCTCAGGATTCTTACGCTCGAGATTCTATTCTAGAATCCTTCGCTTCGCTCGTACCTAGGGAATAATAATTTGGTCCCGAGTCATGTACTCTACTTTTTATACTTTTTCTAAGTATTAGAAAATATTTACTGACTACAAGAATAGAGACTACCTATAATTACTTTATTTTTAAAGTAATGTTCAAATAAAATACTGTGGAGAAGTATATAAGTGACTTATCTATACTAATATTATAAAGCTGAAGAGTTTGTTAGTTTGTTTGTTTGAACGCGCTAATATCGAGAATTAGCGGTTCTCATTGAAAACATCATTCATTTCATTTATCGATGGCTGTGTAACAACACATCACGCTACTACAAAAGGGGGCGGAGCAGTGATTATAAATGTCAACAAATCCAGGAGATAGCCATACATCGAATTTTCAAGATTATAACATTATAGTAATCTGTATTTTTTTTTCGAATAAACTCAAAGACTACTGCACTGATTTCAAAATTCTTTTACCATTAGAAAGCTGCATTATCACTGACTAATATAGGCTATATTATTATTTCAAAAAAGTTGAGGATTCTTACTTAAAGTCCAATAATGCAATCCAAGGTGTAAAAAACCAGGGTCCTGTTAGGTATCCTGTAAGGGAAGGTGAGCAATTATTCCCAAGCGCTTTGATAGTTCACCCTCGGACTACCACGCCTATGCACCGGGTAAGGTTCAGTGCTACGAATGGCCTTGCACCACGAGGAATTCTCTTCAAAATTGGAACTGATTGTTTTAATTTGTATAATGTTTGACAAAAAGGGAATTTGAGTGGTGGAGGTAGGTTTCGATTGTTTGAACTGAAGATGCATTTTGGAATTTGTATACTTTCCTAAAATGAAATTTTAAACACCGCTTACCTTTAAAAAAAACGGGGCTGAGAACGATCTCCGCATTCGTAAAACTTTACTACAGTTCATAACATAACATAAACTCACGCCTATATCCCCGAAGGGATAGGCAGAGTTGCTGGCACCCACATTTCGCCAGACTATATTTAGGTCCCAATGTAATAGGTGGCGAACCTATTGCCATTAACCGGGCACTTATAAACCTGCGATAAATACACACATAACTTCGAAAAGCATCGAAATGTCATTGGTGTGTGCTATGGTATGGTGTCCATTAGCCATACCACTAGGCTACCGCGGTTATAGTTCATTAACATAAAATACTCATAACTTTAATTCATTTTGTTTAAACGAAGTAAAGAAGGATTAAATTTAATGATTGTTCATGACATTTTAACTATGAGGACTCGCTTACAGTTTAATTTATTGACGGCTATCGACGGACTGCTACTTCTTCGTGTAACCCGAAAGGTCACATATTATTTCTAATCAATATTGTTCATCCAAAGTTTGATTCGAAAATTGTTTTCCACCATCGTAAAGCACCATTTTTGAATGTAGGTACCTACTATCACACTATCTGTGGCTTACGGTTTTACCCACTCTACCTACTAGATTTTACTACCTAAACAAAATTGACCGAATCTCATCGTATCACCTGTAGGTACATGTTTTTCTAACATTTATCTAACATTTAACATCTAACACACCCGAGAAGAGGGCCAGATCGTGAGAGATGGCCCTGGGTCGGCCGGGGTGCGAGGGATATGCCTGTCAACCTCACATTCGGCAACCAAAGCGACCCACAGGCGGCGTGCGTTTTAGTCGGTTCGAGTCCGACATAACCTCCTCCACCGGCTCCGGTGGGGAGGTATCCGTGAGGATTCAGCGCACTTAAAAAAAAAAATTCCTCTTTTTTATCTAGGACACGCCAACTTGACTTCACCTCGCCTGATGGTAGGCTAAAGGCAAAGTCTCAGGAAAGAGGGTCACCATTACAGACGCTAAGTAATGTTACAATGGTGGCACTCAGCTTGGCGGATACATCAGATGGTTTTTCACGCCTCGCTTAAAGGACCCGGGACTGTAGAACTGTGTTTTCTAGGCTGGGCTGTAGGCTTTGAAGCGTAGTAACACGTTACTATACTTTGTAAAATGTAGCTTGGGTCCTGTGACAGATGTTGACAAGACATCACTAGTGATGTGAAAGTGTAATAGTCTAAGTCGAGAATAAGTATAGGTACAATGAAAATGCATGTATGTATATTATCAAAAGCTATTTATTTAATCTGAATCGTCGTCGTCTTCTATATCCGACTCGCTGGAACAGTCTTGGAGATTTATAATAATTTCATTTTCTCTAAGGTTGTCAAAACGAACGTCACGTTCCCAGTCTTCAATAATGAGACGGTTGGTCCTTTCCACAACACTTTTCCAGTTCTCCGGTGTTACTTTGGTGCAAGCTTCTTTTAATAACCCCATCATTTTATTTGCAGTAAACGGCGGAGTGGTGTTGCGTGCCGCGTAGCCTAAAAACAATTAAATATTCATTATTATATTAATAGTAAAATATGTATTACATGGGTCTTTGTTACTGAACTTTAAATAGGTAAAATATTTTTTGTAATTAGCTTTACCCTGGCACTCAGTCTGCATTACTTTTTTTAGATGAAAAGTAGGCTATGGTCCTTCCAGCCTTTGTTGCTACATTGCAACGAAAAAAAAAATTACAAACAAACACATCATTCAAATTTATAAAATGTATCATATGACAGGATTTTATTAAAAAAAACTTAAAATAATTAAAAAATACGAACCTTTAATTTGAGCCCATATCATTTCTATACTGTTGTATTGGCAATGATATGGAGGGAGACGGAGAACAGTGTGGCCAAAGGATTTTGCCAGCTCGTCGAATATATATTTTGGACCGCCGGGTGGCTTATTTAAGTTAACGAGCCTTAGTAGCTCCACCTTCAACATTGAGACATCAGCCTCAACACCTTGATTTTGGAGCCATTCCAAAATTTCGCTCTTTCGGTTAACTTTGGTTGGCGGTTTATCCATTTGCACGGAATGGTATGAGGCGTTGTCCATAACAATAACATGGGGCTTATTTAAATTGGCTAATAACGTCATGAACCACTCTTTGAATTTTTCATAATTCATTTCTTCGTGGTATTCAACCGTTTTAACTGACTTAAAAGCCAATAAACAATAACGAACTACATAATATTTACATTCATTAAGGATACCTAACGTAAATCTATTAACTTTACATAATTTTATAAATTTACAACAGTTATATAATGTGTATCGATTATGCCTCATACAGTCGACTGAGTCGACCCAGTCGACCGATTGTGTCCCATCTCTAGTAATTTCTGCCGACAGACGGAACCTTGATAGAACGGCAAGATATTTTTTGTAGCGCATTTATTTTATTTATTGATGCTTGTTTTTCCAAATTATTATGTTGTTATTGTGTTATATTATTGTATGATAAATTTTATTTGCGAGCTATGGTGGTAACTACGAAAATTAAAAATCTAGAAATGAATGATCAAAGAGAGACGCCGTTACAATGTAAAGTCGTCCTGAAAATGTTCAAATGTCATAGGACCCAAGCTACATTTTACAAAGTATTACAAAGTATTACCTATATTAAAGATATCTTACGTTGTTGGTGACCACAGTGCTTTTTTTTATATATTTGGTGGGTACAAAACACGTTGCTTTACGTCGTTGTATAGACTAGTAAGGAACTTAGTGTAATATTTCATCTCGAACTTGACCTGTTTTATAAAAAAATACCGTTTTCTTTCACAAAATGTGCGACTGACCCCGCGCGATTGAATAACAAACACAAACTTTGACATTGGTAATATCGGTAGGGTTGTTATGCATTTTTGATCTTCGAGTACGATAAAGGGTATTATGTACTAGTCTGATGCTAATTTTTCTTTGTATGGGAACAAGAATTGGGTTATCTCAAAATGTCATCCCTACACAACAATCGTACGTATAATAATCTATATCTTTTACTTATTTCAGAAGGACGAGTCCACCAAAGTATATCGATAAGTTATTGAATTGAGTTTGATTTATGAATTGACTGAAAATAATAGGTACTCTTGTAAAATAATAAAATAGTTGTGTGTGTATATTGGAGATATTAAAAAATCATAGGTTACGTACTATTAACAATTTTGAATTTTTTTTTTTGTTTAAAAGCCGTGAAAGTCCATTTGTTCGTGATAGACGCAAAAATTACTGAACACATTTTGTTACAGTTTATTGTAACAATTTTTGAGAATTTAATAGAATCAAAAATATGAGGTGCTAGCACCCACATTTCGCCACCTAACTAGTAGTAGTAGAAGCCTACCCCTTCGGGGATATAGGCGTGAGTTTATCTTATGTAAAATATGAAAGTTGTGATAGCCGACATCGACGCAGGCTGCACTGTGGTATCAGCAATTGGGTGTTTTCCTATAGTTAAAAGAAATTATTTAAATAAGCTCATAAGATCAAGAAGCGACATAAGTTGCGATGGTTATTGTTTCTTACAAATTAATAATAAATAAAGGAAAAGATTTTCTGTGGAATCAACAATGACGCCGTGTAGTGCATTTCAGTGTAAGAAGAAAAGTCCTCATCGTTTCCCTACTGATAAGAAAAAACTGATGCTGTAGATTTAAAGCCCTGCGCATCATAAACTGGATACAAAATTCGTCTGCTAGAATATGTAGCGACCATTTCAAACCTGATGATTTTTATGCAGGGGAGTATTTTTCTTCTGCTTCTCTTCTTTTAAATTCACCACGGTCATGTGGGAGCACATTTTTATTGATAAATTCTCAAGCAAAATTATATACTTTCAATGCAAATGTCTACGTCAAGATTGACAAGCACCTCTGACGTAAGAAACATAGGATTATAGTCTCTAAGATCCCCCATCCCATACTGTATTTATGGTTTTAGTCTAAGCTCAATATAACTTGTTCAGTCACATGACGATCGCATAAAAATGCCGATTTCACGTAGATATACATAGAAAACAGAACACCTATTTACGAATTAAGTTTCGTTTGTATTATAATTTCAATTACTTAGGTCAAACGAAGCAAGGAAAACCGGCCCAGGTGGGAGTTCTTAAGGGGGAGATCCTCCCCAGACAATGGCCCACCTGTTAACATACCCAAAAATCCATCGTGGCCATCGCCACGATAGAAAATTAAATACTAAGTCTAGCAAAATACCAATTTGCACCTTCGTTGTCGGTCGTTATTCAATATATCTAAGCTCATTTGGGTTATGTATCAAAATAACTATATTTGTTATACCTATTTTCGACATAATTACGTTTTCGAGTGGTAATCCCCATGGAGAGGTACCGCAACCGCCAGGGGTGGTAATTTTGTACACAAACCGACTAAAACCGCACGTGAGTGTCAATTACTGGGGTGTAAGTTACCCAATAAGGCATTATCCTAGCTGACCCTGAGCCAATATTTCCTCCATTACTATTAAATTTACAAAAATAGTTGCGATATTACAACAATGAGGTATCTGCGTGAATAAGAACTCTGTGGCAAATAAGAACACATTTTTGAATTTCAATTAATGGTAATGGAAAAAAGAAACTGTTCTAAATATTAAAAAGTGACTCGAGTTCACGAATTTACATCCCGAATAAACATCTATGAATAATACATTCTTATTTTAAATTCTGTATATCCAGCTTATCGAATAACACTCAAAAGGTGTTACTAGGCAATGGGAGTTTTGGCGCCAACACGAAGAATTATATTTTAATTTTCCACCATGTGTGAACAGAATCCGGACGCTCATGCGAATCATGTAGGTACACGGCCCTAACATTATTTGAGTCTTCTTCTTATTTTATTAATTTGTTATTCCTTCTTATTTAAAATTAAAAGTTCTGTCTGAACATTAATTAATAATTTTCAAATTTCGAATTTGGACACTTATAAGTATTTCTATTCGATTATTTAGGTACAGAGCGCTTGTCGAAAATGAAAAAAAAAAAGTTTTTATTACTTTACAAATATGGAATGCCGCGTGGTTTCCGGCAGAGTAGAATTAGGGCCACCCCATCTCTTCCCATGCGGTGTCGTACAAGGCGACTAAGGGATGGGGCTGTTTAACATCAGACAAATATATACAGCACAGACTCAGCCTCAGATGCATGGCTCGAGTTAACAATAGTGCCTGGAATACGGCAATAGGCTCACCCCCTATTACGTGGGACCGAATAAAATTATTGGTCAAATGTGGGTATTAATTCACCTCTGCCTGACCCCTCCAGGGATAAAGGCGTGATTATATGTATGTATGTATGTACAAATATGGAATGGTCGCAGTTATCGTTTTGCATTTTGTTACATAAACGTATTTTATATTTTGATTGCATTGACGTAGCAGTTTGATTTTTTCACGGCTTCAAAGTGTTGTAGAAGTATTTGGTATAAATTCCAATTAGACAACTTCACGCATTCCTAAGTAAAAGGTTGACAGACAGACAGACAGACAACTTGATCGCATAAGGGTTTATTTTCTTCTTGAGGTACGGAACCCTAAAATGGTGGATTTTTAGACATAACGTATTAGACAAGAGTTATAAAGTGGCATATAACATGTGACTTTTCATTCCTGTTCCAAATGTCCCTAGAAACTTCTAGTAAAGTCTCAACCACTTTATTGAGGCAACAATCATCATCAACAATAATTTCAACTAAGATAATGTGATACAAAATAGGACTAGGGATATAAGCGTCGGTGGCTTAGTGGTAAAGGAGTCCGCTTTATGATCGGTCTCGGGATCGAATACTGGCCTGACCTACACTACAGACGTGAACCCACTTAGCTTAGTTGGAAGGGTTAGAGGGAATATTAGTAATTGCGGTTGCTAATATTCTTTAAACATTAAATAAAAAAATTATATAAAAATAAAAAATAAAAATAAAAATCATTTATTTCGGACTACAACAAATGCATATCTTGTTAGTAATAATATACCACTTAAAAATAAGTTAGTAAAAATTTGCGTTGAGTCTTTGTTTGTAATTAAGAGGAATATATTTTGCAATCTCGCATTTAGGCGTTCATTCCAAGGCAAACTACTTATTTATTTGTGGACGTATTTGAAAATTGTTCATGCTATGTTATTTAATGATTTCTTGACTACATTTTGAATGATTGTTGTTTTTTTCGCTTTTTCGCTTTTACTGTATGGAAATCGTTCCCAAAGCGAAAAGGTCACTCAAAAGAAAAATTGAAACTACTTTTAAACGAGTGATACTTTATAGAAAAAAATGAAGTCACAAGCCACCATTTGGTTAGTTTTTCGATAGTTCTTAGAGGTGCCTATGCCAGGCGGCAGTGCCGTGATGACGGATATTTTGTGCTTCATGTTTTCGCAGTTTTGATACCTTCACGAGTAGAATGCACAAGTGAACAGATAAGATACAGCTCTGTGACGCCGAAAATAAACTAGGCACAGAAAGCTAAAGCTTTAAACTCCCAAGAAATACATAAAAATGTGTTGACTATTTTATTAGCAACTTTATTTGTTACTAGCTGTTGCCTGCGGCTACACCCGCATTGATTTCTTTCTTTCTGTTCCCACTACTGAACCTTTCCAATAGTGTGATTATATATGCATTTAAAAGACATAGGGCTGCTTAACACCAGACAGATATAGGTATACAGTCCAGCCCATGCATGGCTCGAGTCAACAATAGTGCCCGGAATACGGCAATAGTATTGTGGGACCGAATACAATTATTGGTGAAATGTGGGTGTTAATTCACCTCTGCCTAATCCTCCAGGGATAAAGGCGTAATTATATGTATGTATGTTAAAACTCTCAAATAACGTGGGTTTGTATTGGTAAAATATTTGGTTAAATCGGTCCTGTAGATCCAAAGATTATCCTCTAAGACGTCACAAACCACCTTTTTATAATAATAGGTATATATAGTATAAATTTATTACAATACTAATAACAACGTACATTATCACTCTATGGTATAAAACAAAGTTGCTTCCCGCGCTGTTTGTTTGATGACCCTATGTTTTCGCGGTTTTCTTTAAGAGATAGAGTGATTTATTACATGCATAATATAGTAGAGATGCACTGATAATTTAAGGGGTTTGTAATGTGATGTCATTAATAATACACAGACACGTATTTTTATTGCGTTTACATTGCTAACGCTGGCGCTACGAAATTGTGTAATGTAAACTATTATCCTATTTGCACCTACCTCAATGTATGTATGTATGCAATAAACACCCTAATCAATGCAAATATACATACAAATGTATGCACTGAGCGGGAATCAAACGCATAACCTCTAAATTAGCAGCCAAACGCTCTACCACGACGCCACAGACGTCTGATTTGTACCTAATAATATCAATAACTAACTAAATACCGAATTTGAAACCATTTTTCTACAAACTTTTTAATGCAACTTAGGTGGCAGACAAGCACACGGCCCACCTGATGGAAAGTAGTTACCGTGACCTATGAATGTCATCACCATGGGAGTCACACCGTGCTACTGACTTTCTGTGCCATCAGTGCAGAAGATACAATCAGGAAGCGAGGGATATGCCAGAGTCGCTTTAGTCGGTTTGAGCCCTTGACATAACCACCACGCTGGCCATGACGAGGGGTATCCGCACGATAAAAAAAAAGATACAATCAGGAAAAGTCTTTGGTCTTCCCACTGATAACACAAAAACTCTCCAGTGAGCTCTGGTTACCCTATTCATCGCTGGGAACACAATACAGATTATTATAACCGTGGTATTCTGAGGGATGGAGGTACTTCCTAAGTCGGAATGCTGAATTGGGACGGGAATACCGTCGGCTGAACTTCTATATTTTCTGTGAAGCGACTGTCATCTGACCTCCACAACCCAAAGGCGATATCGAATCATTGCAGTTAGACCAGTTGTTGGACTATTTAGGACTCCAAGTACCCGTAACGACTGGCATAGATGTTTGTATGACAACAGGGACTCACGGTTTAAAATGCTATCCGAGCCACGACCAGACCAATGCAAATATTTGCACTGAGCGGGGATCGAACCCGCGCCTCCTGCGTAGCGGCCGCGTTCACCATCACCACGCCACAGAGGCTGTCAACGTAATTGCCAGCCATCTTTACCCATTTTCTACCTTGGCACCGACTTCAAGAAAAGTCTTATGCGCATTTTTAGCTTTTTAGGTATATTTGCAATTATTTTTTACTTTTCGGTGTACCTTTTTTATTTTTTTTGTAAAAAAATACTTACCTTTTTAGTGAATGTAACACAAATTTACTAATAATTCGGATGAGCCCGTCAGTAAACAACTTACACATTGGTAAATGCGTAAGTACAATAGAAAACTTTGAAGCACTAGAAACTAGAAGACCGGCTTGATCGTTAGAAGTTGTGTTGTCTGTCTTTGTAGTTCGAGTCAGAACAATTTTATAAAGTCTTAACCACACCAACGGTGGTTCAGGATTGTCACAAATATAACAATAATTCGCTCATTTCACACTTTCTATTTGATTTTGAGGAGTTCCCTTGTGAATCTCCGGTATCCAAGGTCCAATACCAAAGAAGTTAATATAGGACTAACTCAAAGCTAAACCTAAACGAATATAAAAAAGGTTTTATGAAATCTGTGCATAAACATCAAAAGTATAGGTGAATATTATGTACACTTCTGCGTACCCATTCAAAGGTCACTGGCGTGATGTTATGTTAAGCTCTTCCATAAATAATGCAGTAATATGCGATTGCAGCAATCGTATCTGATTTCTTGATACTGTCATAAGATCTTCACGAAATGAAAATGAGACCATTTCAAAATCCCCTCTCGAACAAAAAAATAATTTTGGAAATCCGTCAACAAATGACGGCGGAGCTATGCGCGTATATCAGGTTATCGATTCTGAACACAACATTTTTTTTTTCAGAATTCCTGTTTGGTTGTTCATGATGACGTAAAAACTGTGTACAATGTGTTTTTTTTTGTTTGAAAGTTCTTCTAACAAGACCTAGAAGCTGCGATAACCTATATTGCCGCGGGCAGAGCCGCTGGCATAGGCTAACACATTAATGTCAAAATATTACGAAGTCAGTTATCAAGTAACTGACTTCGTAATATTTTAGGTTAGTAGTTAGGTATAATATGTTGAACTCATCCATGTGTCCACTCTGTATCGTTTTTACCGACATCTTTTACCATATTTTTATATTATAATCACTTTAGTGACGCGTGTGCGAGGTTGCGTTCATTACGATCGTAGGCTTCAACATTCGCTCTAAGGCATCATCTCTGGTAAGGACCTTAAATATATTAAATGTCAAAATAGAGGAATAATAGTAACTAATTATGTGTAATTGGTAATTTACATATGAATTTAAAAGATCTAATCCGCCATTCAATAGAATTAACAATATTTAATTTCACATAACAATAGGTTTAAAAGTCTTGTAACCAACCCAAAAATCTTTAAAAATACTAGGCAATATACAGATGAATTATCGTATTCACATAACCATTTTTATACGCTGCTAAGGTAACAAGCAAGCAGGCAACCTTCCAGAAGTAAATTATACATGAGAAGTCGACGTAGTTAACGCAGAAGAAGTCTATGGGCTCACCAAGATTTTGGAGGCCCAAGTCACCTGCTTGCTGGTACACTAGCTGATTAACGTATATCACTTCAGCGCAGGTGTTTCTCTCGGGCTTGGGAGCATAAACGGCAGTTGCTCTCATAAAAGTCAAGGTAAGCCAGATGGAAATGGGGAGGTGTGTCTTCTTTTTTCTTTGGGTTTGAGTAAATGATTAATAGTAATCCAGGTGGTGGTACGTTCCATTCCAATATTTTTCTCTAAACAATTTAGGGTGCCTTTTAATAATATCATTAGATGGATGATAACGCGCTTGATAACATAACCTTACAAACATACATAAGTACGTACATACATCTCAGTTATCTATATGTATAAAAATCAATTGCTGTTCTTTAGTCTCGCTAAAACTCGAGATCGGCTGAACGGATTTATCTTATCTTAGTCTTGAAATGTTCGTGGAGGTCTAGGCAAGGTTTAAAAGGTGAATAAAATTCGGATAATTGCCGGGAACCGACATCCATTCGAGCGGAGCCGCGGGCAAAAGCTAGTATTGTATAAAATCAAACCATTTCACCACATTCCGTCAACTATGAGTTTCTGACCCACGTAATATGGGAAGATCCTGTTGACGTTACATGGTTCTACGACACTCTAGAGAATGAGGGGGTGACAGGTGGAGCCGCCTGTCACCCTGGCAGAAGCAGGCCGCGGCGGTGGCGCGCGTGGCGCGCCTCCCCCTTTCCGGGGACGAGTTGGGGACTCTGTAGGCCCCACACCCGAGAAGAGGGCCAGATCGTGAGAGATGGCCCTGTGTCGGCCGGGGTGCGAGGGATATGCCTGTCAACCTCACCTTCGGCAACCAAAACGACCCACAGGCGGCGTGCGTTTTAGTCGGTTCGTGTCCGACATAACCTCCTCCACCGGCTCCGGTGGGGAGGTATCCGTGGGGATTTTGGGCACGTAAAAAAAAAAAAAACACTCTAGAGAATGTATACAGTGAACTGCATGGACAACCTTAATTAATTTTAATATCTTTCAACTGCCTAAAGTGTTCAATCGACGACGAACAGTTTGGGGAATAATTAAAAAAAAAATTAGGCGATTTTGGCTCATTGAGATAGTAACAATTTCTTACTTGGCTATGTTTGGTACAAATAATTAATAAAATGATAAATAAAAATCGGTATTAACATTATTAGGTAAGTAATTATAATTGCAATCAAGATTAAAATCAAATTTCATGTCAGTGATTTAACGGTATTGAATTTGAACGAAATATGAAATCGATCCATTTTTGATGAATAACATAAAGTCTTGTAGATTAGCCCATTGCAAGGTTACGTAAAACTAGATAGGTTAGATTTAGAAACCGAGGAGGGACAGATCGAGAAATATGGCCCTGTGTCGTCCAGATTGCGAGGGTAATGCCTACGGCACCTCACCTCCGGCAATCCACAACGTCCCCTAAACGTCGTGCGTTTTAGTCGATTTGACTCCGATATAACGTCTCCCACCGTTTTCGGCGAGGATGGGTATCCACGGAGATTTTTCACACTTTAATAAAAAGGTCATATTTAGAAGTGACCATTCTTTAAAGTGAGACCCCTCTGTGCCTGCAGCATCTTAATTGATTGTCTGCCCCGGGTAGCATGCGTCCGTGGTATTAGTTAGAAGTCCTGAAAAGTGAGTGTAGGTGTATCAAGTATAAATTCTAACTATGTAGATCAGCTTAGTTGCGCTTCCCTTCGATTTTTTTGTTTTATAATAACGTAGTAAAATGCTATTTTAGAATCGATTTTTTCGGAGGAAATGAGAACGGTTGACTAATTTTTCTTAATATCTGAATCCGTATTCTAGGACCCATAACATAAGCTAACCATACCCATAACGCATACCCATAAAGCAACTTAGTTTGTATACAGAAAGCGTTGTGTAATATGTTCTAGATTTCTTGAACATTATTATTAATAGAATCGCCATCTTGTATTCGAATATTTAGCACAAATAGCTCAAGACAACAGATAGCGGACATTGTTAGCTAGTGCACCAATTAATACTCATATATTACACGGCCTATCTTATCTCAGTGGATGGTCAGTAACACACAACTGTGTCACATAAGTTCATCTTGACCGGCCACTTGGAGCCAGAAACGTCCGTCCTAAATGTTTCTATACTTAGGTACGTATGAGATAAAACGTTTAAAAATAATATACTAGCTGGTTCTTAACGGCTACGCTACGAGCGTGTTACCCCGAATCCCCGTGTCACTTCTTTAAAAGATTTTCAAATAATGTATAGGTATATGCCGGATTTGTTGACATTTATGATTACCAATCAGTTCCCATGGATCGGATAATGATCCTTTATAAACCTGTTATTTAACACAAAAACAATTTTTCATTTCGAATCAGTAATTGCCTTTTTGTAACGTGCGATTAACCCTCTCGTATCTACCCCCTATTGAAGCCGATGGGAGAGGTTATGTCGGATTAGAACCGACTAAAACGCACGTCGCTTGTGGGTCGTTTTTGGTTGCTGAAGGTGAGGTTGATAGGCATTTCCGTCGCACCTCGCCCTACCCAGGACCATCTCTTTTGATCTGGCCTTCCTCAGGTGTGGGGGCCACAGAGTACCCAAAAGAATCAGTTAAAAACCTAATAAACGAACTCTTCAGCTTTATTATCTTAGTATACATTTTACGAATGGTTGCTAGCCGAGTTAAATCACTCGGCTACCAACTTGCACACACACACACACACATTGCAAGGTTAAACAATATTAGTCAGGTCAGTCTTAAAATGGGTGACAATTCTTAACACATACGCATATTAATAAAATTAATATGTAAATATGGATTTTCATATGGTAAACGAAATAATAAGTAAATACAAACATCTGTAGCATTTTTTACGACTAAAAATCGATACCATCTATCTACATAATATGGATGACTCCAGTGGGTGGAGGTCAGAATGATGGTGGTCACTTCGTGGAAAGTATTGAAGTTACGACATTTCGTAGCTAGACTGACAGCCAACTTCAACCGAGTGGAAGAAGGGCTTAGATGGAACTGAAATAATACCCTTTACACATTCTCATCATCGGTGTAAAAACGTCATTTGTTTCATGAACTTAATCGTCATAATTTGTTTGTATGCGTAAAAGAGTGAGTGCGAAGTGAAATGAAGTGAAAAATTACGAATATGCAAATTTATTTAAAGTTATCAGTCTAAAAGAACAGTATAAATCATTAATCTAACGAATAACGAATTTGGGCCACCCCATCTCTTCCCTTGTGGTGTCGTACAAGGCGACTAATGGACAGGGCTGTATAATA